>JAQIUQ010007636.1:305000-499421 GCA_030378365.1 Hybognathus amarus
CATTTTTATCAAGCTTGTATATTTAAGTTCAGTAATTTCACTTAAATGACAATTAATAGGTAATCTTCATTGCCATTTAAGTGAAATTACTGAACTTTAATATACAAGCTTGATAAAAATGGTCATTTTAGAAGAAAATTTAAAATGGCACTTAGAGGCTTTTGCATCTGAAACTATTCATTCATATATATATATATATATATATATATATTTAGAAGGTTATAGAGCTAATAGACATGGACAAATCTCTAATTTTGAATGTGGATGCATTGTCTGTATGTCACTACAGGACATTGTGTGTGTGTGTGTGCGTGTTTGCGCCGGAAGAGAAGGTCAGTTAATTACCAGCAGATTGGTTTGGGTAATGAACCGCGAGCGCACACGCTCCACTGATCTGGTCGGCCCGGTTCGGATCGGCATGAAGCTAATAGAAGGCGAAGGCTCGTGTCTGATCGATCAGAACCCCGCGCAGTCAGGTGACAATACAATTACGGTGGAAATTACTGCGCAGGTATGTGCTCGACGGCATCTCAGACAACTCCAGTGAGCAGGTGGAGAAATGTCAGACGCTTCACAATCAGGGGCTACACAGCCGTTATCGAATCTCTGATGAAATACAATCAGGATGTATGGAGCAACTGATCTGGGGTCAACTGGATTTAACACGCTAGACTGAAAGATTTACAATAGATAATGCGCATGTAGAGTGAAACGGCGAATGTTTTATAGCATTATCTCTTAATCATATTGGCAGAACCTGAGATTGAATTTGTTTTGTTGGTTTAATCACTGCTTGTTTTGTTTGAATCTCATAACCTCTCACCCTCTCCCATGCACCAATTTCGCACCTGCACGCTAAGCACACATTCTCCAATTAGATACACAGCCGAGAGATTAAAAGATACTTCCAGACAGCAAGAGACAGAAGATTTCAGGAAGACGTGCTGTGTGAATGAAGGAGCTGTATTTTGGAAGAAGCTGACTCTGATTTTGATTTTAAGAAACAGACTGTTTGTTTAATTCAGATCAAGTACTTTTATAATACCTTGTAGTACCATTTGCCTTTACATTCATCTCAGTGGCAGTTACTTGGCTGGAACGTATGTTCTTGGAAAGAGTTGGAAACGGTGGGATTGATTTTCGGGACTTTCAGTCCATAGTGTATCTCGGGGTCAGAGTGACTCAAAATAATAGTGCTGGTCACATCTATAAATATATATGAGCGTTTCTTTCAGATATTGGCACTTTTGGCTCTGAGAACTTTCCCAAGAATGGTTTTCCAATCCCTAAGTTTAATTATTAATTTGTTTTTTTTTTTTAATTTGAATTGATAGGTAATCTGACCAATCATACTTTAACATAAGAGCCCGACCGATAAAGGATTTTGAAGGCCAATACCGATACAAATATTTATTGGTTTTGAAATCCAATATTCCAATATATCGGCCAATATTTTTTTTTTATTTTTATTTTTTCTGAAACGCAACAAAACATTAACAGATTTCCCTAACATTAGTTATTTGTAGTTATGAGTTTTAACTAAAATAATATGATAATACTTGAAATATTTATACATTTAAATATTGAAATATTTATACATTTATCGGCCATTATAACTAAGTTTGGAAAATGCCTAATATCGGCCGATAATATCGGCCTGGCTCTATTCACCATCTGCCATTTTGTCCGACAAAGCAGTCAGGAGAGATAGAAGATTATCATGAGAGGATTTGAACTTGAAAAACGTGTACTGACGCCTTTCCGTGGTTAAAATTACATTCTTATGTTCATTCATGTTTATTTGATGGTATAAATGAACTAGAAGGAAGTGATGATCAGATCACAAGCAGCTTTAACTGATGCTCTAGTCTACAGCGATCTGTCATGACACATTAAAGAGCCACAAAATGGTATTTATTTACCTTTTTTTACGGTATTTATTTATTTGTTCTAAATTTAGAAATTTGAAAGGTGAGAGTTTGTTTAATATGTTTTAATATCAAAAGTAACCTAAAAGTAACCTTATCTGTCAGCATGTTGTCAGTCTTCTCTCTGCTCCGCGATGTATGTTTCACTGCGTGAGAACATGGTGTGCATGTGAGTGGCATAGCTTGTTCGGACATAGCGACAGTAACTAAGGGGGGCGGGTCTTTGCGAAGGGTTAGTTGTTAAAAAGAATTCTGTGATTGATATGCCATTATAATTTTTTGGAATAAAATGACTAATTTAATTATAAATAAACACAATTAAAAGCATTCACATTTTTTGCATAACTTGGGAAATAAAAAGCTTAATTGAATTTGGAAATGATGCACCAGTGATATTCATCTTGATTGTTAATATTCAGGCTCAAGCTGTTCACTGATGCTGTTTTTCTCCCTGATAGGCAAATAAACCAAGTTTACAAACCATTTTACCTAATAAACTATACCAATTTATACTTATCATACACATGCAGTTTCTTTTACTTAGCAAGGATACATTATATTAATCGAAAGTGAAAATTAAACTTTCTTTAAATTATGTTCTTTTCATCAAAGAATCCTGATCAAAATCATGAAAATATCACTTTTTCAACATTGATATGTTTCTTAAGCAGCAAATCAGCAGAGAATGTATATGATTTCTGAAGGATCATGTGACACTGAAGACTGGAGTAATGATGCTGAAAATCCAGCTTTGAACACATTTTTGAAATATAGAAAACATTTATTTTAAATTGCAATAATATTTCACATTATCACTGTTTTTACTGTATGTTTGATCAAATAAATGCAGTCTTGTAGTCATATGAGACATACAAATTAATAGCTTTTGAAATGGTAGTGTAAATCACACAGTGAATATCGAAATTATTGGTTTATTACACTTTTTCTTTTAATTATCATAGTTTATCTGATAATTTATGTCTGTTTAAATAATTTGCACGGTTTTTGACAATGTTTGGGACAAGGATAAAACAATACAATGACAAGCATTTTCACGTAGCTTTTATGCATACGTATATAAGATGTGATCATATAACACACTGAAAGAAAAAACGCTGAAATCTGTTAGTTTTAATAAAAATCAACCTCTGGCACATAAAGAAACACCCATATGAGAGATAATGTTCACTTAGCTGGTCACACCCTGAGAATGATCAGGGTGGACTTTTTTTGCTTGACTGTAATTTAACTACTTTAAATTGCAAGTAACTTGAGAAGCTGCAGTGATTCACAAAAGTGCCATTTGAAAGTCTAACCAGAATCTCTCTTTGTTTCTTTACATTACAGATCCTAACATTGACCTGATCGAGAAGGACTTGTCTGTGAACACAGTGGCTGGAGCAATGAAGAGCTTCTTCTCGGAGCTGCCCGATCCTCTGGTACCCTACAGTATGCAGGTGGAGCTGGTGGAGGCATTCAGTGAGTATATCAACACGAGAGAGAGCAGATAAAAGTGAAAGTGACGTAACATTAAGGCCAAGTATGGTGACTAAAGCCAGGCCGATATTAGGCATTTTCCAATTTATCGGTATCGCCAGTTATAATGGCCGATAAATGAATATTTAAAAAATAAAAAAATGTAAACGGACTAAACACGCTTGAACCATGTCATGAGTGTTGGAGTTGTATAGTTTGTCCACCAGAGGGCACTCTACACCATCCCTGTTGGCAACACTCGTTGAGTTGGTTACGAGACATACATTGCTTGAATAACAATTAAAAGAACATCCCCATCAGTTGCGGAATTAGTTGGTAATAATTAGTTAGTAATTGCGCATTTCAAAAAAAAAAAAAAAAAACGGCCGATATATCGGCATATCGGATTTTAAAACCAAAAAATATTTGTATCGGCCTTCAAAATCCTTTATCGGTTGGAGCTCTAATGGTGACCCATGCTCGGAATTTGTCCTTTGTATTTAACCCATCCAAGTTAGTACACACACATTAGGACACACAGTGAATAATGAACACACACACAGTGAATAATGAACACACACACAGAAATGTGGGCTGACATTTTAGGTGCCTTGGTCAAGGTCACACCAGTAATTAGAATCGAAACCTGCAACCTTCGGCTAATCTAAAGTCTCTTGCTCTCTAACCATTAGGCCACGACTTCCCCCTTCATAGGTCTGTACATTTAGACCTGAAGACTCACAATCAATACAAACACTGATACAGGGAAGATTTTCCATGGCCAGATGTTTACTGTCAGAAAGCAATATGCTTGGTTGTAGTCCTCGGAGGTTAGTGTGCTCTGGAGATCTCCTCTGGTGAACCCGCTGTGAGTAGAGAGCTCTTGTTAGAGGGAGAAAAAGAAAAACAAGGGATAAACCAGTGAGTAGAATAGGATCTACTCTAAGAGACATGCTGGCAGAAATGGACTGAGTGCGTTTTCCTGTTGCGGCATTTTACACAAACACACTCACTCTCTCAGTGTGAAGTTCATACATCGTCTACTCCGGGCATTGCTCCAACCCCAAGTGATGAGACTTAAGCTTAAGACTGCCGTTAGTCCTACACTCCAGACTGTTTCTCAATAAACAAGCCCTCTCAAGTACTACCATGCTTTAAATAGTTTCACAAACGGCTGGCCTGATTCAGCAGAAAACTAATCGCACCACCCAAACCTGCACTGGTGTAGAGATAACACAAAAGATACATTTAGTATCCAATCATGATGTCGTGTCAAGTGATATTTTGGTATGTAATTAAAAATTGGTTTAGAATTTTGGTATACATTTAAAATAATCTTAGTCAGTTGCATTTGTGTGTGTGTGTGCATTGAATCTATCAAATGCCAACAGAATTAGAGACCAAAATTTGAGCCGCAAAGAATTATACTTTTTTTTTTATGTTTTCTGATGAAAATGTGAGCGGATAATGCCATAATGCTATGGAGTGTTGTGGATGATTGCCTAAACGTTGCGGTTGCTAAAGTGTTTTTTGATGCGCTGGACATGTTAAATGCCAAAGATTAAAGAGATAGTTCACCCCACAATTTAAAATGTCAGGGTTTGTCTTGTCCATACAATGGAAGACAATGGTAACCAAAACTTTTTCTTCAAAATATTGTATTTTATGTTCTGCAGAAGAACCTTTATTTTTAGGTGAGATTCTAAACATACAATAAATACTAGCAATATTCGGTAATAGTGATGCTTTCCTTAGCAAATAGTTTAAAGGGATAGTTGACTTTGAAATTAATTTTTGATATGTTTTATCTTACCTCAAAGGCATCCAAGATGTAGGTGTCTTTGTTTCCACAGTGTTTTCAATTTAAATTTTTTTAGGTCAAACCGTTCTTGTCTGTCAGTGATATAATGGAGGTCTATGGTCACCACCTCAAAGAGCATGAACAGAGAAGTCCAGAATTAAACATGATTTAATAACTTGTGAATGTAAGTACACATTGATGGCAAAGACATGAAAGGAGCGATTTGTGTGAGAAATCGAACAGTATTTATATCGTTTTACCTCTTATAACGCAGACGCTTTCGGTCTCCGCATGCACGGAAAGTGATCTCTCGCGTGGTTGCGAAAAAATCAACGTTGTCTGTTGATATTTCAAAATCGTCTTCCATTGCGGTTTCCGTATATCTAAATATGTTTAGATCTTCACAGTGAAAGGTAAAACTTAGGAAATCTCTGTGTAAACAATGAGTGACGTACACGTGCGAGAGATCACTTGGACGTGGCTGTGGTTACAAGAGGTAAAAACGATATAAATACTGTTAGTTTTCTCACACAAACCGCTCGTTTCATGTCTTAGGCCATTAATGTGTACTTACATTTATGAGTCATTAAATCATGTTTAATGTGGACTTCTCTGTGCATGCCCTTTGAGGTGGTGACCATAGACCTCCATTATATGACTGACAGACAAGAACGGTTTGACCTAAAAATATCAAAATTGAAAATACTGTGGAAACAGACACCTACATCTTGGATGCCCTTGAGGTAAGCTAAAACATATCAAAAATTAATTTCAAAGTGAACTATCCCTTTAAGTCCAAATTAGAAGATTGGTTTAATGCAGGATCAGTACAGAGAATGAGGAGAGAATGGAGAACAGACGGCAGGTCACCTGACTGCCATGTCACTCTCCACAGGTGGTGGGCGGGGCTTTGCTCTTGTCCGTCTGTCACTGGACGCCGTGGCAACAGCCCAACAGGCTTGTTCTGTTTTAGTCTCTGAAAGCACAGGAAGCACCTGCACTTCTTTAAGGCCTTTGCTTTGTTGATCCGCCATCTGTTATGTCGTCTCAACGGGATATTTAGATGAATGCTTTTTTTGATTGCCAGTGGCTTTGAATATTTTTTCTGATTGATTAGATGATATTTGCATTTTCAGTCTCAAATCAACAACGTTTAGGTAGGTTTTAATACTGATGTTTCAACATCACTTCACTACTGCTAGTACTTCAGGTCAAGGTTTCATTCAAATACCTAATGCTGAGTATTTAGCCCAAAGTTTACTTCAGTTTTGATGAGACCACTTAGCATATGCGCACAGCCAAAAGAATAGCCTTAAAGTATTGGCTAATAATCTGTATCGGCTGATTATTTTCATAATTTATTGTTTAATATAGCCATTGATCATGGGAGATTATATACTAGGAGCAAAAAAAACTGCAACACGTAGTGTGTGAAGGAAATGTCTCTTAGTGCTGTCAAAGTTAAAGCAAAATTAACACATTAAAAATACTGACTATATTTAATCCTATGAATCACCCGTAGTTTGCCAAGTCCTTTATTTGCAGAAAGCCTTCCATCCGCTAATCGCTTCAGCGTTGTGGTTTACTTCTGATAAGAAACACTCTTAACTTTCAAATTACGTCTATTTTTATCTCTAAATTCAAACAATAAATGGCGTTTTGACACTCTTGAATGTGACTTGACAGATTGCTGTTGGTCCTCAGTTTGAGTGGCAGCGTGAAGCAAGTCTTACTTTACTACGTTATAGCATGAAAAAACATGCATGAACATTAAAAGTTATTAATGTATGTTGAAAGATACTGTACGACTTGCTGAAATGTCTAATGTAATCGCTCAATCTGTTTCAACTCTGGAAAGACGCCAATAACAATATCGCTTAATGTTGCATTTATCTCATCAGTTTTCTAGTGTTCAGTTTGTTAGTTACCTATAAATAGAGAGGTTTAGAGTTAATTAAATGTATCTTTGTATACGTTTGTCATGAAGACACGCGTTTATGAAAACTTGTTTGTTGAAAGTTGTTTTTGATTTGAGTGTAATTATTATATCTGAAAAATAAATAGCAGTCGAATTGAATAGTTTGGGCTTTGTTAATTTTAACCTCTAATATTATCATAATGTACCAAATGAGATGGTTCTCTGTATAGTTTACACAATTAATTGGGAGATTTTCTTTCTTAAGAAAACTAACTAGTGGCATCGACAGATATCGTTTTTCATTGTTGACCAACTGATTAATGCATTATAATTGAGGCGCATGCACAAACTGAGCTTACAGATTTAAAATGCATTTATAAAAATGTCACTATGTTAAATGACCAAAGGTGCATTATTTTTGTTAGTTTTACTGCTTTTTAATGGTGCCCTCTTTGAACCGGTTTGGATGTATAGTCTATATATAAAAGAGTATTTTTATTTAAAGCTTATGAATCAACATTAATAATCGCAATTATAATATCAAGGAAAATAATCAACAATTATGATTGTCATGATCGTGCTGCCCTAATTTGCATTCACAAAAAAGTCTTGAGAGTAAATATAATTTTTAGCTTGTTTTCATAATTTTTTGAATATTTTTGTCTATTCTAGAATTATTAATTCTTTCCTAAATAGAGCTATTCAAGTCATCGAGTTAATTTTTATTTTCTTAATATTGTGCAGCCTTATTAGCAAACATATAGCAACACTCTTGCATCATGGTGGTTTTGCACATTTTCCTTGTAGTTACTGCAGTAATTCTGCATCTGGGGCCACAATGCATAATGCTGATGTGTGAGAGTGTGTAATGCTGACATCAGAGTGTGTGTGTGACCAGGGAGGAACACATCTGCCGTAGTGGTCACATGTTCTAACACAGGGCTCACAGCGTTAAGGGCTGATGTAAGCCGTTCTGACTCACCGCAACCATCAAGCTCGCTGCACCCAGGGTGTGTGTGTGTGTCTGTGTGTGACTACACACTACACAATTATTTCTGTACATGTACTGTTTGTGTGTATGGCACACTGTGCTTCATTTAACAATCCCTCAGTCACCCCAGATGAGACTGATGGGAAGTCTAGTACACACACACACACACACACACCTTTTCACTGTTACTCCTCCCTAGAGTTGTTGTTTATTGATTTAGGTGGAGCATGCTGCTTCCTTTGTGCATATTAGAACTCATTATTCCTGAATTACTTCCTCAAGCATTGCTTCTAAGCAATCTGAGGTCCCAAAGCCTAATGTAGACATTGTTTTAAGAAACACACACACTTCATCTCGAGCAACTGGAGTGATTCAATTTCTGCACACACACATTCAATCAAAGTCTCAATTAGTATATACAGCATTTGACAAGTCGGGGTAAATTATGGGGACGAGGAGTCTACTTACTTTTTTATTTTGTTATTTAACTACTGTTTTATAATTTAATTTAAACCTTGAATTAAACTGTTTTAAATTTGAATTTTTTACTTAAAATACAATTATTTATTGCTTTGTTTTGTATAACAAAAAAAATAAAATAACATTTTTACTGTCTATTAATTTGTCCATTTAAAAACTATTTTTTTATTACCATTTTTATGTTTGAACTCATCATTCCTTCATTTTCTATGTAAGTTTCACTCCTAGTCCTGCATACGCAATGGGGTATATAATCATTTTAAAATAGTTTATTTATTTATTGCAACAAAGCTGTTTAATCTTCAAAATATCCTCACCTCAGGAGGTAAAACAAAAATTAATATTTGCTGTTTTAATTTACATTTATTTTGTGAGGCTTTTAAAAAAACCTCACTAAAGTAAATGTAAATTAAAAATGCTAATATAAAAGTTACCTCCTGAGGTGAATAATCTGTTAAAAAACATTGAGATTTTTGAAGCGTTTAAAACTGTTATCGTTGATTTCATTATTTTGCGGTTGTAAATATTAAACATTTAAAGAAAATCATTAATGAAATCTTAGGTCTAATAAATCTAGGTTCTAATAAAATATACTGTAAAAATACCTCAATAAGTAACAGGCTTGCAAATGTTTCCTGAAGTAAGTTGTCTGTATAACCAAATGTTGATTTAAAGTTATTGATAAACAATTTTAGCTTAGTTGTAACCTTGACCATGACTTAGATAACAGGGTTGAAGGTTCACCTGTGAAATCTGCAATTTGTGTAAAAAATGTGAAATTTTTCTCAATTGTTGATTACAAAATGCATAAAATGTAATGAAACTAAAAGCTTCATTAGTGGAAATATGGAAACTGGGGTGAAATAGTTAGTGTGTGATGTGGCTGGATGTTTATGGTCAATTTTTAATAATTCAAAGCATATCTACTCAGTTCTTTAAAAAAAACATGGGATTTGTGCCTTTATTGCCTTAAAGAAACTAATAGGAGATGATGTTTGCAGGGTTCCTACAGGGTCTTAAAAAGCCTTAAAAGCATTGAATTTATGAATTTGGAAATAATACCTTAAAAAGTCTTGAATTTTGATGTCTGGGTCTTAAAATTGTGCTGTATGTCAGTGTTAATTTCATTGACGAAAATAATGATAAACCTTTCTTCAACGACATTTTTTCACTGACGAAAACGAGACGCAAGTTTTGAATGCCAAAAACTATGACGAAAATTTGTTGAGATTTTCGTGGACGAATAAAAACTTGATGAAAATGTTAGATAGTGTTGATCTGGGAAGCGATCCAGTACGAATTCATGTCCTGCCTGTGTGTAGCTAATGTTAAAACACAACTTAACATTGTTTGGCAAACTTTCTTGTGGCCAACTGAAATGTTTTTATTTTACCTGCTTGACTTATCATCTTTTACCCATTCCACATTTGAAAAATAAATGAACACAAGTTGAAGGATTTTGTTTTTCTTTGCTGGTAGGGACGTGAAATAAGTATTAATTTTTTTATATAATGGTCTTAAAAAGACTTGAATTTAACTTGAAGAAACCTGTAGGAACCCTGTGTTTGTGATTGTGTCCAGAAAGAACTTTAAACAGACTGTTCTTGATGGTCTATAAACATTAAAGCCATTGTCAAGACTAACTCGTATGTGTGTTTGTCTCGTCGCCCTCAAACTGTTTGTGTGTTGGTGGGACGAGTGAACACCTGTGAAGCATGAAGAAAATAAATGTGTTTGTGTCTCATTCTGTGTTCCCTCTCGGCCCCCTGCAGAAATCAATGATCGTGAGCATCGTCTCCCACACCATGAAGGACGTGCTTCGCAGATTCCCTCGAGAGAACTACGACCTCTTCAAATACGTCATCACCCACCTGAACAAGTGAGAATAGGAGCCATCCCTAGGGCAACACACGATCAAACTCGCTCACGCTAATGTTATCCATTCTCACCGTTTCTCTCTCTTTCAGGGTGAGTCAAAACCACCGCCTGAACCTGATGACCAGCGAGAATCTGTCCATCTGTTTCTGGCCGACGCTAATGCGGCCCGATTTCACCACCATGGACGCGCTGGCGGCCACGCGCACCTACCAGACAATCATCGAGACCTTTATCCACCAGTGTGCTTTTTTCTTCTACAATCAACCCTTGGCCGACACCCCCAGCGGCCTCCCCGGACAGCCCGCCTCCCCTAGCACCACTTTGTCTTCTGCCTCCTCCATTCCAAGCTCCGCCTACTCCGCCTGTTACGCCCCACTACACCCCATAGCTCCACCCTTCAGCCACGGCCAACAGTCCCCGCCTCATTCCCCACCGCACACCCCTCAATCCCCAATCCAGAGCCTGCTCCCTCCACTCCACCCGCATCACGCCCCTACGGAACAACACACGCTGTGAACCTGCAGACGAGGAGGAGCACTGAATGAGATTAATTGAATGGAAGAAAGAGGAGATGTGCCTCGCTTAGGAGGAACAGAAGTCAAGAGTCTTGAGCTGCGTCAGACCACACTTCCTTTTTTGCATCATGCTTCTCCATATTATGCTCCTCACACACACATATAACTGCACATGAAGTGTGGTACCCCCAAACTCAGATTTCTTATGGGTCCATGTGACGTAGTTTTTGGCAGCCAATGAGTTGCATGAACAAACTGGCTGAACCCCACCTCGGGTGACCACCGTACGCAACCTAGTATGATTAAGGTTAAGCGGGCCTATATATTCGTTCAGCTTTCGACCATTGTTACGATCAGATTACGCTTTTTTTATGATGCAGCAACACAACCACATTCCTACCCCTTATTTATCATGTTTTGCTTGTAACGGCCTTTTACAGAGGGACAAAAATCAAGACAAAACTAGAACTTGACTAACTGGATCTAGTTTTGCTGGATGGAATAGCATTCTGGGATTTGAAGTCTTTTCCTCACCTGTATCTCTTGTCACATGAGCGTCCAGAACATGCTGGAAGACTAATGCTTCTTTTATTGCAGAATGTCCTCACAACCCTCGTTTTCCTGTTCCGCGAGGGTCTTTGTTCAGTGTCTGTTCATTTGGGAGCCGTGTTTTTTCTTAATACACGTTTGCAGGAAGTCCCTCCCTTCTAGCTCATTAGATTTGTGGACTGATTTTTGTGCGAATGAATTGAGCGGTGACTTTTATGGATGGGTTAGGTTGTGGTCCTGTGTTTTGAGGGGATGTATGCACTAAATCATGAGTTACCTCACAATGTGAGTTATGGAAGGTAAAGGAAAGATTGCACTAGAGGAGACGCTGTCTATCTGTACCTATTCAGATGGCAGTGAATCAGTGAACTGGAAGCCTAGAGGAAGATAGAGACGATAGTGGATCGAAATAATGGCTTTCAGGAAAGATAAAGTAGTGTTTGATATCAGAGAGGGCGATTTTATGCTGAATATGAGCTTGCAGTTAGTGGACTAACTAAATATCTGTACTTCAGAGTTGACCTCAGAAGGATGACATTGTTTATAAAACCCAAAAGTTTTAAAAAGAAAGATTAGCGGAAGAAAACGTGGGCATGGAAACAGGAAAGTGAACGTGACTAGGCTTTTCCCTTTGTCGCCTCTTGGAGCGCAACACTACCACCCAGTGGTCAAAGCAGGTATTGCATGGTAAATCTCCGCTCGGTTTCGTTCTAATGCTACATTTTTTGTTTGTTTTACTAGAAAATGCTGGATGCATTTAAAGTCACAGATTCACTATGTAGCAAAAGAAAGACTAAAAAAATCAGTTGACATTCAAGGAATGGTTTATAACAATATTCCTCTGCACTTATACCTTGTCTACTCGCTCCAAAGTAGATCATGATTTGTGTTGATTTGAACATGGTGGAACAGGCATTGTGAAACTGTGAATTAGTCACGTTTATGGCGATAAACGAATGTATCCCACTACAGATTTCACTTCTTTCCCTGTAATACATGTTAACTCTCACTAACCAGTAAGTGAACCACAACCGCCCTGACCCCTTTAACTTGCCAGTCGACATCTACGCTGACTTCTGATTGGCTGTGATGAGCCACTCTGCTTAAACACTACATCTTTTGCCCTCGGAGAGCAGGAAGTAACGGTATGTTTTGGGAAATTGGGAGCTGTGTGGCCTATACGCCCCTGGTACTTTGTGTATGAATGCTGCATTCTCTGTGTATTTTCAATGTATATTCTTTCAGAGGCAACTGTCCTTCGCAGCCAAAGACTGCAAAGAAAAAGAAAAAAAAGATGACTAAAAGAAGGGCAGGGGAGACCTGAAAAGCGACATGACAAATGTGTATTACAGATGTGATATTTGGTTCAGCAATCAGATTTGGCTGCATCACCTTTATTTTTTGTTTCTTTTTATTTTTTCAACAATGGTGACAGATTGTCTGTTAAGTTAAAGGAGAAAGGAGCAAAACTATATTCAGAATGGTTTATTTGTACGTTCAGGGGGTCTGACACTTTGCCCTGTAGTCAATGGTGATAGAAAAGGTTTTCTTTTTATGTTTTCTTTTAATAATTAAAAAATGAGACAATACATTTTTTAACCGTTTTTTTGTGAATGGTGTAAAGGCCACAATGATGTAGTGCATGATTCAAGACCAGGTCAGGGAGAGGGCTCTACCACTCTCAGTATTATAAAAGGAAGAAAAAAAATGAACAAAGAAAAAAAAATAGAATGGAAAAAAAAATGAAATAAATGAAGTTACATCAACAACAACAACAAAAAAAAACGTCATTATTTGCCAAGGAGTTGGTAATTGGTCTCAATGGGAATGGTGTATAAACAGTAAAGGCCTTCTGTGACCTGTATTATAGTTAATAAATCAATCTTGTTAAATCCGCTCTCATGTCTTTATTTAATAGTTGCCGAATGTGCATAAATTCCATTACATCTATGCTTTTTTTGGTCGCAAAACTTATCCGTACTATAATGATCTATGCACCAGAAGTTGGTGTACACAATGTCACTCGTTTTCACTAATGTCTACAGAGAAACTTTATTTCGCAAAAATGCCATTAAATTGCATCGGATATTAGGGATGCCAGCATTAACTCATGCAATTAATTCAGAATCCTTAATGTGTAGTTCAAACACAAATAAATGACTGAAGCATGCATAAAGAGAGAGGTGAAACTAATGTACACACTAAAAACTTATAGGTCAAAAATAACCCATAATGGGTTAATTTTGACCCAAATTCTCGGGCTAAACAAGGGACCAACTAATTCCTGGGTTATTTCAACCCAGAAAATTGGGTTCTTCCCTATAACTCAGAACATGTTACTCTTTGAAAAATAACCCAGAAACCCAAACAACCCCAGGAATTGGGTCGAAAATCTAGCAGGAAAAGGGTTACTCTCTAAAAAAAAACATAATAAAAAAAAATAACCCATGATTTTGACCAAACACAAATAACCCAGCAAATGGGTTGAAGAAATAACCCAGAAGGACAACGAAGCGAAGGCGGCCTCAAGATGCCTCAAGATCTCCTCAAAGTTTAGTCTTTTCTTCTTCCCAATGTAACAAATTATTCATATTTTGATTGTTTTAAAGAAACTTAACTATAATTAAAAGCAAATATCCCCTATTGTTATATAATATATGCAGTCTAAATAGATGTCCAGGTTTTATATTGTACTTCCAAGTTTGAGGAACATTTGAGGAGGAATGATAAAATATGCATAATAAAATGTTTTAAATAGTTTTAGGTTAAATCTTGTTTAGCTGGACACTGATATCTCTGCCTGTCATAAATCACCCAGTTATAGCCCTATTAACTACTTTCTTTCCAGAGTATGCTTGCTGATCGACGTCTCCATTCAGAACAAAATGGTCGTCATACCGGGTTAATTCTACAAATGCTCATTGGGAATCTGAGTTCACCAAGAAGAGTAAGTATTATTTCAAGGTAACCCTGTTGTTGAAGCCAATTTTGATGTGTTACAGGCTATGTGTGTGTTTTGTTTGTAGTAAGTTGTCATATGGGTGACGCTCTTCCACTTGCACACCAGGGGGCGTAGGCAGGGAATCACAGTAATTACGGAAACTATATGAGGAAGTCACAGGTGCATTGCGTGAAGGGAATCAGGATCTGGGGAAGTGCTTACGTACATGTGTGGATTTGCTTGATGGATTTTGTCATGTCCTGCAGTTAGCATGGTTTTTACTGTTTTTGCAGATGTATGAACTCAACTTCCATCAGAAATGCAAGCAGCAGTATTTTTCAAGTAATTTATGCATACAATAAAGTAGGCCTATTAACCGCATTGCCAGCCCTGATTTTTCTTCATATTCCCTCAAGTGTATTTATTTTTGTGGTACAATCGCCACTAGACCTGTTATAACCTTTAAAGAGTGTGTTTATGTTATTTGACAGTTGAAATATTTATCTTTGAGGCTATTCCAACTCTATGGCACTCTAAAAAATGCTAGGTTGTTTCAACCCAAATTTGGGTCAAATATGGACAAACCCAAATGTTGGGTTAAAAAATGTAATTGAAAATTTTAACCCAACTTCAATTTTCACTTTCAACTGAATTTTTTTAAATACATTTTTAACCCAACATTTGGGTTTGTCTATATTTGACCCAAATTTGGGTTAAAACAACCCAGCATTTTTAGAGTGTGTAAGCCTCTTACCTAAGTACCTTTTCTTCTTTTACAATATTAACTAGTCAGTTAAGTAGAATCTTTAAAAATATTTCCAAAATGAATGAATGCAATAGCCTATATTAGTTGAAAAATATAGTCAAAATCATGACGTTAAAGGATTTTAAAGAAAGGTTATGAATGTAAAAAAATAATAAAATAACAAGCCTATTTGGTGTTTAGAGCTACTTTTCATCCCTGGGTAATTTGTATGTTAGATAATAGTTTAATTAATAAATAATATCTCTCATGATAAAAGTAGGCTATGACATTTGCATTTGACATTTTTATTATTTACATCATTTTAAACAGTAGTTGCGTATAGAGTTTAAGATGCAATAACAATAACTGACCACTAGGTGTCTCGCTTGTTGAACTTTCAATAATGGACCTTTTGAATCATTCGGACCTCTGACTCACACCAACACCTGTAAACGCTGATGAGTTATTTTCATTAGAGATACTCATCCTTTCATGTTTAAGCTCGTTTTTGAGTTTTTAAAAGTGCTATGTACACACGTGTGTAGAAATAATAGACTACATGCAATTACTAAACACTTCATTTAAACGTCATTATGTGATCGGCCTATACAGCATGTGCTCATTTTTAGTACATAGAAAGATTCATTTATTTTGTATCTGGTAGATCAGAATTCTCGCCTACAACTTTCCAGAAAGTTTCAAAGTCTGAAGGTAAATATGTCCGGTTCGTCTTATGATCAGTCGAGGCACGTACATCGGCTGCTCATCCGTGTCTTCCGAGTGTTGAATTCAGATGCGTCCGAATCCAAACGCTTCACACACACCGCCACAGGTGGAGCATGCCAAACACACACTTCTAACCAGCATTTTAATTCCTACTTTATTCGTTCTAATAGTACTGCAAACAATAACGTTTGATTAGATACAAATGAAATAAATGCTTATTTGGATTTATCTGATGGTTTTAAACATCTATGATCAGTCTTAAATTTGAATATTGTGGTTTTCATTTTCCAAATTTCTAATACAATTCTAAAATCATCTTTCTAATGGCCAAGGTAGATTTTAAATCCGAAATTTTTAACTGTGGTGGGACTGGGACAAAAATATTGTTCATAAATATAAAATGTCCATAGAATTAGCTGTTTAAATATTGCATTATATATATATATATATATATATATATATATATATATATATATATATATATATATATATATATATATATATATATATATATATATATATATATATATGCCGTTTCATAATTTAATTAGTTAAACAATTCTGAACCAATAAATATAAAAACTTTGTTTTGGCCAACAGTGATGAATTAAAATGTGTGACTAACTAACCCCTGGCTATCTCTCTTATTTCCAGAACAGCCAGGAAAAGTCTGATTCCTCAGGTTCATGTTTGTCCTTAGACTACACATCGATTGTCCGGGTCACTGTGGGTGTTTCGATTCTGATACCTCGATTGATGGCAGGGCTGGGAGTAAGGATGCTGCTATTGATCATCTGATGGTCAAATTGGATGAATGCCGCTGTAAATGGTGCTGGTACTATCAGCTGAAAACAGCCAAATTCAGCTTGAAACACCCAAGACTTGGATTCGTTTTTCTATTTTGCTTTCCAGTTACTGCATATAATTAGGCCTACTTTTTTTTTTTTTTTTTTTTTTTTTTGCTTGAACAAAATAGTAGTCTTTAAAATGTGTGTTTTTAATTACTCGGTCGTTATTTGGCCATGTTATGACTTGTAATTCAATTTTTATTTTTTACTTTAATTATTACGTTGTTTTACTAAACGTCAGAGAGCATCCTGAAGCTCATTGGCTGCAGCCTTTTTAGTCTTATGCGCGTTAGCGAAGTGTTTTTGATTATGCCAAAAATTAGACAAATGAAAACACACTTATCATATTATGCTTCACTGCAGGGACAACGGGAGAATCTGTACCTGTACGTCCGAAGAAGCAGAAAATGTCTGAACTAGCAAGAAAACAGAAAGAAATACCGACGAACTCAAAACACGAGCGTAAACGTCGGAATGAAGGTCGGTTGAAAGAACCGATGACGTAGAAAGCCCGAGTTGTAATGACTACGCATCTTTTTGATTTAACGTTACAGGTAAGTTAATTATTTACCACACTCTCTATAACTCAGTATAAGCTGTCTATAACTCATTTATCATAAATTAAATAAAACTGAGATGAGCGTCTATTGTGGACGTGGTATCGGTATCTTAGCCTACTTAAAGTAGAGCCGATGCTAACTGAACTTAGTTAGCCTACATGAGACACGCATTTATTTAAAAGAATGATGTAAACAGTAAATGTAGGCCTACCGTTACGTATTTTCAAGTAAAAAATGTCACAAAAAGACTTTCAAATAATAAACCGTCAATGGTAGCTACATTTTGTGGTTGTTAAATGTTTGTGGAAAACGTTCATTGGTAATGTGAAGAACTAGCCTAGCTAACGTAACGTTACACCTGTGGTTGATGTGAACTTGAGGAGAACATCATTTATCCATCAAAACTAACCTTGAAACCATTTGGTTTAAAGTAAAGCTCATAAAAGTGACATTAATACTGATTTTGAACTTCATTAAGGAAACAAAAAAAGTGCAGAGTACTGCTAGTTTTATTTGTTTTTAATTTCATTGGGGTTTGATATGGTAAAATTATTTCATTGTGTGTATCAGTACTTTTTAAACAATTTCCTGCTCATTTGAATAATACTGTAATATCGAATAACCGTTATCATTTGGTCACCATAATGGTGATATAAAACCGTTTCATCTCTTCTTAATATGTTTGTGGAAACATATTTTACTTTGGATTCTTTGGTGAATAGAAAGTTCAGAAAAACAGAATTTAGGCTATTTGAAAACAGAAACCTTAACATTTTAAATGTATTTACTATCACTTTTTAAATTATTAGGCCTAATTTCTTTTTTTTAAAAAGTCTTACCGATCCAAAGTATTTAAATTGTAGTGTAGCTAATTTTTTTCAACCGTTCAAATATTTTTTACCTCTTGGAAATCAACTTTCTCTGATAGATTTATTGCGCATGTAAAGTGTTCAGGTCACTGGTTTTTGGCACTGAAGGCCAGACAGACTACAGGCAGACGGCTGATGCAGATTAGTTAGTCAGTTCATGGTTGAACTGATTGCATTTTCTGATGTGGAAAAGAAATGCAATTATTATTAAGTTTATTAGCAATGTGGTTGTTTTTTCCCTCTCTTGCTGTCTTTTTTTCCGCTATGATTAATTATGCTGTTTAATTCTGAGATTCACCATAGCTCTCCTGTAATTTCCCCATGGTCTTCTTGTGCGCATGTGTTTTTTTTTAGTCTCGTTTTGTAATGAGTCGTGAATTCAAGCGTCAAGTTCGGTTTCACCCCGAGGAGCGCGGAGTGAAGATGATTGCATTGACCATTCAGAATCAATATGGATGCCTGGCATGATCCTATAGCAAGTAGAGAGAAGTGAGTTAAGCACATCCAGTCTTCTCAGAGGCTGCTTTTTTTTCTTCTTCTTCTCCAAGTTCAAACTTTTGAGTAGCTCCGTCTTCCATAGAATATTGAATAGGGTTGCCATGGCATGGTGAGCACGCGCGAGCGGCTCCGTGCATTGAAGCGGCCCCTGCGAATCTTCCTGCTTGGCTTTCAGAAGCCCTTCATGCGCACTTGACAGTTCCAGGTTAGCTCCTCGCCTCTCCACTTGCGCTCCCAATGTTCCCCTAGAGGATAACGCCAAGATCCAGGCCTTTGAGCCCAAAACCTCAGCCTTAATCCCACTACCATCCATTGCCCTGAGAATTTCCTCCAGAGCACAGCGGGCATTCCCAGCGCTCCAGCCCCGCTGCGGCCCAGTCAGCCTCCTCTCACACTCTGTCCATCTTCACCGGCGGAGTCTTGCTTCCTGTGACGACTGAGCTAATTTCCTCTCTTTTCAGAGGTTAAAGAGGAACCAGGATTAACAGACAATGATGTGATCATTACACTATAAAGTTTAACTTGAAAAATGAAGTAACCTGGTTGCCTTAATTTTAAGTTCATTGAACTGGAAAAAGTGAGTTAATACAATGAAGGAGATTGATTTAAGCATCAGAAACTCAAAATATTATGTTATATGAACTACATAAATGATTTAAGTTGATTTGACAAAAGAAAAAATGTTGTGATTACAAATCATGAAAATATTTTTTTACATTGTGGAAATCAGTCATGGGTCTCCTTGAGATGATGGCGAGTAAGTCTATTATAAAGAATTTTTTTTTAAGTGAATTGCATGTGGAAATGTACTATTCATGTTCTTGTTGGTTTTCTAATGTTAAAAAAAAAAACCTATTTAGAATTTTTGCAAATGTTTAAGTTGTAAATAGGGTTGGGTATCGAGAATCGAGTATCCAATTGGAACCGGGACTAACTTTCCGCTTTTCCCGGAATCGTTCAAAAGTAAAAATTTCGATTCCTAGTTTCGATATTCACAGTCCGCCGACTGGAAGAAAGAAACTGCTGAACAACACCAACGAAGAAGCGTCTACCAGAAGTGTTGGCATAACGCGCGAGTTCGAACATGAGTAGCTTACGTCAGCGGTCCAAAGTGTGGCTTCACTTTTCTAAAAATAACGAAATCTCGCCAAACTGCAAAATTTGTGACAAAAGGAGTATTTGACAGAAGGAGTATTTCCTTCAGAAAGAGCGTTGGTTAGCAAGGTTAGCTAAACTTTTTTGACCCTGCCTCTTAAAAGAATCGGAATCGAGAATCGTTAGGAACCGGAATCGAAACAAGGAATCGAAATCGGAATCAGAATCTTTCAAATTCAACGATACCCAACCCTAGTTGTAAACTTAAAAATCAAAAATCCTTTTCTTCAAAATCTTGAAAAAAAAAACCCTACTGTACCTAACTTTTTGGGTATTAGTGTATATGTATAAACATTTATGTAATTTAGTTTTTGCTTGTTTATATAATATCTAAATATGCATTTAAATAGAAAAGAGTTAATAGGTGTTGTATACATGGATTCTCCGGTAACGTTTTCACTGCTAGCTTGTGCAACTGGTAGGCAGAAAAAAAGACGTGTTTCGGTGTAGTAGGCTATAGCACAGTGGTGGTGTCTGTAATGTAAAAGAGTAACGTTAACTTTTATAAATGCAAATTCGGGCTGTCCGTTTAATTCTTTACTGTTAATATTGGCTATTACATTACTAGCCTAACATGATAATAAATATGTGTATCACAGTAACACTGAAATTAAAGACAAACAGGGACAACTAAAATTATGTTTTATTGAGTCAGCAGTTCTATACAAACAATAACTTCAATACTTAAGGTTGTTGCAGTAGCGCCAACCCACCAATCTGGCTTTCTGCCTCTGGAAAGTGGAAACCTGTGTGTGTGAATCTCTGAAACATGAAAAAAATATAAATTATAATAAATTAGTAATGAATGAAAATTATATCACACCATATAACTTTTAGAACCTTAACTAACCCTGGCATGTCACAAAAAGGACAAGTTAAGATATTTTAAGAGACTTAATTGACCTTTACACACAGTCATGAGGGTCTGCAAGGTCTCTTTATATCATTTCCTTTTTTTCGCGACATGTTTCTGCTCGATTGCACCACATGACTTTGACTTAGTAGACAATTTTGTTTCCAAATGTTTGTAATATTTTAATGAAACTTCTTCACTGCTTTTTTTTTTTGGGTGTTCATGAGCTGACAAAAGACTCCATAAGAACCAATAAGACCAGTACAGTTTACACTTAGGTAGACTGTTTCTCTGATTTGATCTGAGTTTAGAAAAGCATATCATAAAAGCATCTGTTGCACTAAACAAACACATTTGTTTCCGTTATATCCACAATATTTGTATACACTTAAATTTGACCCATGTGACTGTACCTTGCCCTAATTAAGTGTGCTCTGTACCGCACCCTCTCCTATAGCTGCCTTATTAATTTATGGTGCTGTTATGCAGGCTGCGTGGTGCTACTAATGAAGGCTTGTATGCAGATGAGGGGCTGAGGTCGTCTCTAGAGCAACGCTGCGCTGTCTAACCTGGTGACCTCGACCATGGCTTTCTGACTGCTACAGGTCAGTGGCAGCTGTCAATCACTCCACAGCAGACACACATGTAACAGTGAGGTCATGCAACAAACACCCTTAGATTTAAACTCTGGAGGCAACGTACAGCTGCAGATGAAAATGACAAACACGCACCTAATGATTTTATGAATAATAATAATAAATTAAAAAAAACACACATACAAAACATTAACAAAAAATGCTAATGATAAGCACTTAAACACATTAACCATATGACACAACTACAAGGCCATCACTTGATGTCACAGGATCTGGAACAAAATGTTTATGGACCTGATGAGTTTGTAAATAGTCGAAATTAAAAAAAATTTCAAGGTTATTATTATTTTTGTACAAATATCATACATTTATAATGTAGCTTGAACAGTAATGCACAACAACACTAGCAACGCCAAGGCCATGGGTTCGATTCACATGGAAAGCAAGAACTGATAAAAAATTAAATCAAATTAAAATCAAAATTAAATTAAATCTTAAATGCAATGTGAGTCGCTTTGGATAAAAATGTAAATGCAATTAATACATATTATTAATTAGAATATATTTTTGGGGAGTCACATCATATGACATTTTATAACTGGAACTAATCCTCCTTCTAATAAAAAGGTCAATTTAGCTTATATTTTAAGAGACTCAATGATCTTGACTGATCAAAACAAAAATAGCTTTTTTGGCAGCAAACACTTAATATGGGTTTTGGTTCATAAAGGGATAAAAAGTACCCCATGTGTAAAATGAAATACTCTGCTGTATCTTTAATGCTGTGGGCCTAATTTTCTGCCAGATGTCCTGGACATCTTGTTCAGATACATGGCATCATGGATTCAATCAAATACCAACAGATAAAAAACCTGACAACCTCTGCTAGAAATCTTATAACGGGCCATGTTTGGATCTTCCAACAGGACAGTAATCCAAAAACACAAAATGAAGCAAAAACAAAAATGGGTCACTTACATAGATCAAAACCAAGCATTTGCAATGGCCATCCCAATCCCAGTCCCTGACCCCTATAGAAAATGAATGGCCTGAACTTAAGAGAAGAAGCACCAACATGGATCTGTGAATCTGCAGGATCTGGAGAGATTCTGTATGGAGGAATGGTCTCTGATCTCATAGTCAGGTGTTCTCCAAACATCAGGCATTATAGGAGAAAACTCAGAGCTGTTATCTTGGGAAAAGGAGGATGCAAAAAAGTAATTAATAGAATGGGGCAAATAATTCTTCCCAATGGGTTTTTCCCGGCCACTTTCAATTATTTTACTTAATTTTTTTAAAATAATATATCAAAAGGATAAACAATGCAGATTTATTTTTTTACTTATATCAGTATCTTACAAAAGTGAGTACACCCATCACATTTCGGCAAACATTTTAGTATATCTCCTCAAGTAACAATACTATAGAAATGAAACTTTGATATATGTTATAGTCAATGTGCTGCTTGTATAGCAGAATAGATTTACTGTCCTCTGAAAATAACTCAAAATACAGCCATTATTGTTCAAGTAGCTGCCAACAAAAGTGAGTACACCCCACAAGGGTGAGAAAATTATATATATATATATATATATATATATATATATATATATATATATATATATATATATATATATATATATATATATATATATATTTCATTTTCTCATATCACATTAGTGCAGTTGTATCACCCTGACATTTTTATTGTATTCCCCCAAAAATATAAAAATGAACATAATCATAGAAGAGGTGTATTTGAATCATAGTACACATTGCATTTTACAAAAATAATTGTGACCCTTGTAATAATTTATATTCCCTGTAAGCAATATTGCTAGAAATTAGAATGATACGTCCACTTTCAACCACTTCTGCCCTAATTTCTTTGAGTTGAGGGTCAAGTATGGGCAAATTTTTTTTGTTTTTTTTTTTCAGATCTTTCAAACTAACGGATAAAATAAGCTTGCGCAATTTACATAAGAATGTGCCCAGAGATGACGGAAAACACATGGAGAGCAGCAGCTTTCGTTTCTGCTCTGACAGCCGCAAGACCAGCCGAACACAGTGAGTGTGTGTTAGAAATCAGGAATGGTGAGAGAACATTGTGCTTGGTTTGTTTTTCGTCTTCAAACTAAACTTTGATTTTCCGCCAACAAAGTTTAAATCTCATCTGTCTCACGCGTATCCCATAATGTTTATGCATTCGGTCAGTAGGCAGAGAGCAGGCTGTCTTTTGTGGCTGTTCAAACACATTCGACTACATGAGCGTTTGCATTGCGAAAGCAATCCGGTCAAATACGTTTTTGACTACCTCTGAAAGTGGTAGAAAGTGGACAAGCTCAAAACATTTTCGATCCCGTTTACACCTGTAATTAGTGTCGTCATCTTAAAACCAGGTGTGAACAGGGCCAGAAACACTTTAACACTTCTAAAGTAACTCACTGTATAAACAGGCCACCATAGTGCGGCCCATCATAGTACGTTGTGCATTTAATAATGTGCATATGTGGCCTGTAAATTCTGTCAGTATGTTTATAACTCGTCCAGTATGGGAAGTAAATGTGCATTTGTGTGTAAAATATGCATAAATGTTTGCGTGTCTGTTTATATCAGTCTCCATACCTCTATTAGCAGAGAAGTAGTACTGCACCCCTCATCTACAGCTCATATCTATGCAAAGCCGGGGTCCTGCCAATCAGTTGCCCTGGTGACACGGGGCTCCACCTCTCCAATTAGACCTGACAGGGCAGGATTAGGTGCTGGGCGGGCGCGCGGCGACCTGCCTGCGTGTCAATCACGCGCAAGGCATCCGCTCGGCTGTTTACTGTCAGATCCCATCTATGTCTGTCAGGCCGAGTGAGACGCCAGGGGAAGTGGAGGGAGAGAGAGATCTGATCAGAATTAACTATGCTTCCCCTGCAGACTGTTCTTTTAATTCATGAAAGGGGGTGAGGAGAGAGAGGGGGAGGAGAGCGCTTAAATCCTCCGACTTGCCCGCCTTCTCTATGTTAAGAGCTGAGCTGGGCTGTTCTGTCTGATTGTGCAGTCTGGTTCGTTTCATTTTGACAGTCAACACAACACAAGAAACACACAGTCTGGATGTGTGATGCAAGCATTGCGGCCCAAATATTAATTATATATATATATATATATTTACAGAAAATGTTTTTGACAGAAGAATGTACAAAGAGTGGGTTGTCGTCTGTTTGTGGTAAACTAAACACACGCACGTATTACTATTTTATATTATATATTTTATAAACAAGTAAAACCTAACCATACCTTTTTTTTAAATGACGTGCATATTTAAACATGTATGATGTAAAAAAAAATTATGTATTGATACTAAAATGCAGTAAAAACAGTGAAACAATACAATTTAAAATAGCAATACATATATTTTAAAATGTAATTTATTTCTGTGATGGTAAAGTTAAATTTTCTGCATCATTACTCACATGATCCTTCAGAAATCATTCACATCTGCTAATTTGCGCTTTAAAAACATTTCTTATTATTATCAATTTTGAAAACCGCTGTGCTGCTTATGTATGTATATATATATATATATATATATATATATATATATATATATATATGTCACTCAAACTGTGACAGTAAATATATATTTTTATGTTAGATTTCCATTTCAAATAAATGCTGTTAATTTTGAACTTTCTATTCATCAAAAATTGGAAAAAATAAAAAATAAAAATAAAAAATAAAAAAATATATATATACTGTATATATATATTTCTTTTTTACAATTTTTGATTGTAAAAAATATGTTTTTGATCAAAAATAAATATATATATATATATATATATATATTTATATTTATTTTTTACAATTTTTGATGAATAGAAAGTTCAAAATTAACAGCATTTATTTGAAATGGAAATCTAACATAAAAATATATATTTACTGTCACGTTTGAGCAGTTAAAAACATCTTTAATGAGTATTATTAAAAAATTAAATATATAACATATCTTACTGACCCTGAAACTTTTGAACAGTCGTGTACATTTTCTTGCAAAAAAACCCAAACATTTTCTTGCTTTTTAATGGCCTTCGCATGAAAGTATTTTGCATATTTGACATAAGCTAAACCTTGTACCTCTTCTCACCAAATTTGAAAATGTATCAATCGCAAACAATGTTGAATGAGTTACGTGCCAAAGTTTAATACTTCAGGTTCAGAGTTTGTTCTAGTGAACAAACATAATTGTGATGTTTGCCTTAACGAGAACCGTTAATAATGTCTTGCCTGCATATCCTTTCAGTCAACTTATCAGAATTCCTGTCTCAGCATATATTTCTGAGCTTCCTCTCTCTGGAGGGAACGGCCAGCTGCCCCAGAGATGTGGTCCCGTGCCCCCCTAATCCCAGTGCTAGACCCAGGCAGACCCCCATCAGTGAGGATTAGAGACTGATCAGTGAGAGGGCAAAACCCGGGGCAACTGACACCGTCACAGCAACCAATGAGAGCCACTAGGGAGCGTTGACACTGTAACCTGAAACGAACATGAAGAGAAAGACCTGCAAATACACACACATAGGATGGAACGGAGTGAAAGAATGAACTGGTTATTGACAAAAAAGATTGAAAGGCCTGAGGCGCATTTCTCCCAAGAACGTGAACGTACAATCCATTCCACACAAGCTCGATTTCACACATTATTGCATTCTTAGATTTGTCAGAATGCAATTCATTATGATTATGTATGTGTTGCAATGTCAGTGTTGACACAAGGGGCGCTAGTGGGAATTAGCGTAAACCCATTATCTTCTCGGTGTTGTTCACATCCTCGTACTTGGAATTGTACGTTTTTATGCCAAAACTATTAACGCCAAAATGCATCCGTATAATTTAAGTAATCAATAGGGAAAACCAGTATAGAACAAGTAACAATGGCTTTGTAAATGCCTTATTAATAAATATTTAGATAGCAGAACATTAGAACTTTGTTTTAGGCACAATAATCTGTTTTGTATTATTGTATTATTAAGACATTATCAAAAGTGAATTATAGAAATTATTAAACTAAATCTCCAAAAATTCAGAGATTACACAAAGTTGGAATCTTGTAATTGCGGTAATTACGACATGGCGGAACGCACCTTTTTCATACTATGTGCTTGTAGGAACGTAGTAGGAATGTCACCGAATGTTGTATTAAGTTCAACTGGCAATATGCAAAACAAATTTTACAAAAACTCATCAAAACTCTGCCATTTATCTGCCATTTTTCTCACATTTGAAATTGAACTAGCCAAAGTCATGAGCTTGGTGAGTGAGTCAGAAAGTGCACGCGGCAGGTTTCATCCCTCGGGATGTTGTGTTCGCTCCCATCTCCTGTTTGTTCAACGTTTGTTTGTCGGCCCCTTCCCTATCTAGCAATGTGTTTTGCATGTAATTGTTGGCTCCCAGTATGGCATATTTTCTCAAGCTTTCATTCAACAAAACAGGGTTGTGTCTGTTTCTTGGCCAGATATGTGATATTGTGGGCTCAAAGCCTCACTGCGGAGATTGTTTTTCATCTCCCTAAACATAGTGTCATTTAAAGTCGTTTTTTTGGATGATAATAAATAAAAAGTGCATAGAATAGCGTGAGCCAATTGAAGAGGGAATACATCTGTGGTGTTATCAAATATTGCTCTTTTTTGGAGAACAATATGCCAAATTCTGTCTGAATCAATGCCGTTTGTTGGGAGCAGGACTCCCTTTTTATACAACATTGGAAGACATAAGAGTTTGGGCAGAAGTGTATATTAGAGTATATTTGAGTTTTTGGTAAAACTAGTTTGTAAGCGAACATTTAAATCTATAACTTGGCAACATGGTGCGTTTTCCGTACACTTTAAAAAAAATCAATAAAATAAAAAATGGATAAATTTATTAATGGATAATTTTTTTTACAGTGTGAAAACTGGCACACTGTAAAAAATATTGTTGGTTTACCTGAAATTAAGTGACCTGGTTGCCTTAATTTTAAGTTCATTGAAATGGAAAAATTTAGTTAATACAATACAATGAAGGAGATTGATTTAATAATCAGAAACTCAAAATACTTTGTTATCTGAGCTACATAAATTATTTAAGTTGATTTGACAAAAGAAAAAATGTGATTAAAAATCATGAAAATATTTTTTTACAGAGCAGCTGTTGTTGCCAGAACAACAATAAAAAAATAAATAAATAAATAAAATACAGTTGCAACATTTTAGGTTTTACTGATTTAACTTAATTTGAGAGTTTAAAAAATGTAGAAATGTATAAAATTGAAGTGCTAAAATTAATTTTGTACCTTTTATAAGTACACTGACAACCACCAAAAACATATGATGAATCAAAGTTAAATTCAGATTCAGACTACTTTATCAGTCCCCAGGGGGCAATTCAGTTTAACAGCCAACCCACCCGTTAAGGGTTAAAGTTAAAAAGTACATTAGCACACAATGTATTTAATATAATGATAAAATAATAATAATAATAATAATAAAATAAACAATAAATAAGTACTGCAGCAGTCACACATCCCCCTGTGTACAGATGTTTCCCATAATATCCACACATTTACACATGACCCAATCATTACACACACACACGCACACACACATTCACCTGCCAGTGACGGAACAGAGCAGCGGAGTGCGAGAATCAGTTTTGTTGTAGTTATGTGTTTTCATTTAACCGTCTTGTATGTTGTTCATTTAACATAGCAGAGGGAATGAATTAGTTGGCATAGCGGTTAGTTTTCAGTATTGGCACATAATATCGCCACCTGACTGCATGGTAACAATTCCATTACTGAGTACATGATCTGGTTGGCACAATATCATGTCTGCTTTCTGGACAACTTGTGTTTTCCAAAGAAAACAGAGATCTCTTAATTGAGTACCAGTGATGTTTGAGCATACCTTCTCAATGTCGCCTAAGATCTTTTTGTCTTTCGCAGATAGTCCATTAAACAAACACAGGAATAAAATGTCAATAGGCTCTAAATAAAACAATTATTTTACAGACCCCAAAGCGTTAAGCTTCCCCAGTACATGTACACTACCGGTTAAAAGTTTAGGGTCGGTAAGATTTTTTATGTTTTTAAAAGAAGTCTCTTCTGCTCACCAAGGATGCAATTTTTTGATAAAAAATACACAAAAAAAACAGTAATATTGTGAAATATTTGATATCAAAAAAATATTATGACAATTTAAAATGACTTTTTTATGTTAATATATGTATATATATTAAAATGTAATTTATTCCTCTGAAAAAGCTGAATTTTCAGCATCATTACTCCAGTCTTCAGTGTCACATGATCCTTCACAAATCACTCTAATATGATGATTTTATGCTCCAAAAACATGTATTATTATTATCCATGTTGAAAACAGTTTTTTACATTTTTATTTCAGGATTCTTTGATGAATAGAAAGTTCAAAAGAACAGCTTTTATCTGAAATGGAAAGCTTTTGTTACATTAAACACTACCCTTTAAAAAGTTTGGGGTCAGTAAGAATTTGTATTTTATTTTTGGGAGAAATAAATAAGAAATCAATACTTCTATTCATCAAGGATGAGTTACATTGATCAAAAGTTACAGTAAAGACATTTATAATGTTAGAAAAGATTCTAATTAAATAAATGCTGTTCTTTGAACTTTCTATTCATCAAAGAATCCTGAAATAAAAATGTAAAAAACTGTTTTCAACATGGATAATATTCATACATGTTTTTGGAGCATAAAATCATCATATTAGAGTGATTTGTGAAGGATCATGTGACACTGAAGACTGGAGTAATGATGCTGAAAATTCAGCTTTTTTTCAGAGGAATAAATTACATTTTAATATATATTAACATAAAAAAAGTCATTTTAAATTGTCATAATATTTCACAATATACTGTTCTTTTAAAAACATAAAAAATCTTACCGATCTTAAACTTTTGACCGGTGGTGTTGGTGTATTCATTTGTTTGCTCGCTTAATAATGCTGTCAGTGTTCTCACTGAATCTCAGTTGGGAGTTAAACACTGTGCCTAAATACTTATATGTTTGGACTATTTGAACATTTTCATTATGTATTACACTCAGTTTTGGTTGGTCACTGTGCTTCATAAAGTCTATGATTAATTCTTTAGTTTTTGACACATTTAAATCAAGGAAGCTATTATCACACAATCACACAATGTAGATGCACAGGGATGCCCTGGCAAGCACCCACAACACCATAGCATCATGCCAGCAAGGAACACACAGGAAATAACACTCATATTTTCTTCAGAAGTCTATTTTTTGTTGCAGTCTGGTTCTGATAATGCCAACTTAAAGAGCACTTTAATAGTCCACACATTCATTTCAGTGCTTCAAACTGTCCATGCATTTCCTATCCTTACAGATTGACAAATCACAGCAAAATTGACTGGCCAGCATTTGTCTCCTGCTAACTGTTCTTTCCAGCACTCATAGCTTTAGCTTTAGCTGAGCGTCTGATGCCGTATTTCTTTGTGTCTTCATTCTCACTCGGGCTGGTAGCGTTAGTCTGAGATAGGGCAATCAAGTTAATTGCCTTGTATATTGCTGAGCAGTCAGCCATGTCAATGCACATTCACAGCATATTACACATAACTGGCAATCACAGCTCATTCCCAACACAATACGGAGGGCACCGCTAATAATGACTCGAGCTGAGTCCTGTGCCCCATGCCATTTGGCCTGATAGCATGTGTTTATGGCAGAAAATAAGAGCCTGGAAAGACTGAGTATACATTTTGTATGCTTTGGAGTATCAATATGTGTCCGTGTATGTGTTCCAGTCCGCTCTTGTGTGTTATGTGCAAATTTAAATGAAAAATATTTTTAATTAATCATTTTTTAAGGTATTTTATTTATTTATTTTCTTGCTCAAGACACATTAGAGAATGTATTTAAAAATATATCTTTAATTGCATTTATATTCATTATTCAAATCTTAGGAAATTATGTTGTGATTTAAATTGAATCATTTTGAATTTGCAAAAAAAAAAGCTTTTGAAATTCACTCACAAGAGCCATTTGATCATTAATCAGACATTTAAAACCCAATTTCATGAGACAAAGCTACTATTTTGGTAACGTATTCATAAAATTAGTTTTGTAAACATGCTTTTTACAAAATAAAGAAAGAATGAAGGTTTTGTGAAAATGTACAAATGCCACCAATACACCAAACCTTAAAATGATTGTGAATTTCCATGAGAGAGTGTTAGGCATTACGACTTTTTCATGAAATCAATATTTTTGAGCAAATAACAACTTAAATGTCTATTTCTCAAACTAAGCTGTTGTTTGGCGTCAGAAGGTTTGAAATATCGTGCATGACTAATACAGGTCACTTTAAAATAAAAAAAAATAAAAAAAAATCTATTTGTGTTCCACAGAAAAAAGTAAGTTGTAAGGGTTTGTAGCAAAAATAATTTTTTGTATTATGATGGTAAGCACGTACACGCAATCAAACTACGAAAGCGTCTTGGTTTCGGTGTGGTGGGACGGACACGAGACTGAGGAGATTCTTATTCGTCCGAGCATTTTGATGCCTTTAGTTTAATGGCTTTGGCACAGGAGGGGAAATCTAGGGGAAGTTGTCATCCATCATGATTTCAGATGTACTCTTTCTGATGATGCTGTGGTGCTGTGATTGATGTGCATCAGGGAGAGAGAGAGAGAGATGAAAAGAACTGAGGTGTTTAATGGTGTTTCTGGCAGGTTAAGTTGTGTACTCTGATGTGCCGATGCTTGTGGCATTGATTAGTAGTGTTTGCTAAAGCCAGCATCACTATTACTGTTGCTCATACATAAGGTCAGGGATTTTTCAAAACTCCTCGAAGTATTCAGCCTAAGAGTGTTTTGTACAAATTGTGGGTCAATGGCAAATAAGAGTTAATAGGTCTCATTCATGAAACATTCGTAAATATACGAGTAAATATGAGAGTCATTTGCGCGTAAAGAGTTCTTTCCGAAAACTCTTCTCCTGATTCATAAATACTTCGTAAATGTCAGATGTGATAGTGAAATGTGTGTGTGTTAGTGAATTCCAACCAGTCATAAATGGGACGCGTGTGCACGTTCATTCTCAATTACCATATATCCTGCCCATTATATCTGACTGACATCTATACATACACATATAATAACATGAATGCGAATGAAAAAGAAAGATTTCTCGGATGCAGAAATTGAAGTTTTATTATCAGAAGTTCATTAAAAACACCAATTTTATTTTCAAGTGTATATAGTGGCCTATCAGGTCCTAAAAAAGGAAGCTTGGCAGCATATTACAGATGCAGTTAATGGAGTTTCATCTGTTAATCGAACAGTCCCAGAAGTGAGAAGAAAATGGTTCGACATTAAGCTTGACAGCAAAAAAAAAAAAAAAAAAAAACGAATTAGTTCACTTCAGAAAAATCATATTCAAACTGGAGAAGAACCACCATCGATCACCAGATCTGCTATCACTGGCTCTCATAATAGAAGTATAAAGAAAAACCGTATGTAATTACTATGTAAAATATTTTTTTCCAAAATGCTGTTTAAATATGTACCTGATGAAGGTGAATTAAAATGCAGCCTTAACGTTAACTTAACGAGCAAAACATTTGGATGTTAAGCGCACCATTTACGCGTGGCTGGGAGCAGGTGTAGATTTCTTGCGTACCAACTAACATTTGGAAAATACAAACATGTTAATGAATACGAAAATTTACGCCAGAACCACTTTAGACACGATTTACACAAAAATTCGTTCTGCTCGTGTTTCATGAATGAGACCCTATGATAAAGAGAAGGAAAACTTGTTTGGACCAATTATGATTTTTACAACAGCACTGATGAGCAAAAGCAGTGATGAGCCTAAAATCACTCCAAAGCTCCTTATACATAATCTTGCACAAGGGCCTAGTTGATCGACTAGTCCAGGTAAAGAGGACTTGGGGGAACCGAAAATCAAAACTTCAGTTTTGCTCTCATATAACTGTAAGAAGTTGTCTGCTAGCCAATACCTCATGTCAGCAAAGCAATTTGCTCCAAGCATACTGGAAAATAAAATTGTCAGCATTACAAAAACACATGTCATATCTAGACCGATTGAGCAAGCCCAGTGGAAGCATATACACAGAGAATAGCAAGGGTCCTAAAATCGACCCTTGAGGGACTTCGCATAATCAAGGAGCGGATGTAGAAGAAAAATATTCCTCGATTAACAGAAAATGTCCTATCTTTAAGACAGGAGGCAGACCGCTGGAGGGTTGTGTCCTGAATGCCAACCATACACTGCAGACAATCTAAAATAATTTTGTGATCAATGGTGGGGAATGCGCAGCTGAGATCTAATAAAACTAAAACAACTTGAGCCTGAAAAGAAGATACAAAGATACAAAAGATCCAAGAAAAGAATCATTTAATTATCTAACTTGAAAAATGCATGTTTATATAATAAAATTGAATAAAATCTATTGTTCATGAATTTCATTAAACACATTTGTGTACACAATTTGACGAATATCATGAATTATAAATATATCTTTGTCGTCAAGAATTTTAACAGACTTATTAAGCTAAAATAAAACCTTGTCAGACTACTGTTTTTCCTTAATTTCATATTCAATTGATACACAATTTAATCACCCAGACATTTTTACCCAAAACGAATAATTATAATTTAAAAAAATCTGAATTAATCATGTTATGTTTTTCACCTGGTGGATGATAAAACGGGCAAAAAGTGTAATTCCTTCCGTTGAAAATATTGCTGTAAATTCCTCCAATAACACACTTTTGTTGTTTTTAAACCATTTGGATTACCTGAAGGTTTGATGTGTTACAGTCAGACAGCTCTGAGCTCTCCATAAAATTACCTGTGAGTTTTCTGTGTGTGGGTTTTTTTTTAATGGAAAAGGATGAAGTCTTGATAAAGTTCCCTCGTGAGCTCATGTTTATGCTGTGGCGTGTAAGTTTGCTCATGGGTGAGCTCTTGTAATTGTGTCTGTGAGAGTATATTCATTTGTCTATGTCACTCTCCTCCCCTTAAGCGTGAAAGATACACCCAATCCCATTCTTCAATTAACATGCTCTAGATATTCAAACGAGATTGGAGGGCCTTGACAATCAATGTCCAATTAGAAAGGGCCTTTCCATGTGTGTAGGACGGAGTGTGGTTTTAGGATAGAGTCATTAATTCACAGCAAATCACTGATTGTAGATGACTTTGGGACATCCTGATCAGAGAATCCATGTGCGTGTTTCTTTCCGTTGATCACTGGTGAGTCGGCCAATTGCTCATTTTCCACCTTTAAAGGGATAGTTCAGTCCAAACCCATAAGATGTTTTTCACTAAAGAAAATAATGGGTTTGGAGTGAACCATCCCTTTATTTTTTTGTTTCCGTGGGACAATAAAAGAAATTAAGGACTGAAGCGGTCAAGCTCCATGAATGACAGAGAGCACTAAAAGGCTAATCTAAAATACATTACCAATGTCAAACAATGACTTTAATACACATTCTATGATGAGCATGTTTTTAATTTCCGATTTTATTTTAATTCATTTTCATTTTGTTTTTGTGGGGCATAAATTTGCAAACACATGATTGAGACGTTGACAGTAGTTTGACAGTTTTATTACTAGGGGTGTACTGATACCCTCATGCCACGATTTCGATACATATCACGCAGTATCGATATTATTGCGATATTCCAAGACATTTAGTAAAAGGTTTACAAAAATTGTACTTTTGACTTAAAATCTTAAATTTGATATTACATTGAATAGAATGGTAAAGTAAATTAATAGGCTCTTGGACAATGGTAACACCAGAAAAAATATTCATGATTTTGAAGCTGATATTACAGAATTATTTTAGATGAATATGCTTGCACTGACTAGATCAATTTAAAATAATGTTGGCCACTTTTAACTGGTAACATCAGGCATTTGGCATTATCAGGACCCAAAAATATTCCCCCATCGCATTATTACACATTATATTCAACATTTACTGACACTAAAACGCTTTTTCCTTACACATAAATTATAAACAATACATGTTGTCACTGTCCATGATACATATTGTTGCATTTTTGTATTGCGATATATTGTCACACCCTACTTATTACAACTGATTATAAAAATTATATTTTAACAACTATTAATGTTGTCATATCACAATCTTTACAAGTGTTCTCTGACTTTTTGGACCATGCTTTACATTTGTCTTTGTATTGCTGTGTCTGACAGCAATCTAAGGTTTACTTGTAATTTGCCTATTTGTCGACATCATCCTCCATAATGCCACCTCATTCACCCAGAGCTGCTCTGCTGAAGTGACACGGGCTGAGACAGAGAGGAGAAAGAAGAAGGGAAAAGAGAGAGAAAGACAGAAAGCCCCCTCACCGCTGCCAGGGGGCACACAGACAGTCCCTGCGTTACGGGAATGCTAATTGATTTTGATTCAGGCTTCCATTTTTTTATGGCTGTCTGGGAAGTTGACGCGATCATTGGATGTGGCATAGCCCTGATGACTCGGGCACTGGCACATACAGCACAGTGTGTGTGTGTTGGTGTGTGACCATCCCCTCCCCCTAGCAACACTATTATAATAGATGACATCACATATGTTTGTGAGTCTGTTGCCATGGTTATAGCCTTGTTGCCCAGAGAAGGTCAGCGAGGGGCAGACATAGGTGACCTTTGCGACCTTTGCCGTCTGTGTTAATGCCATTCACCTCTAACGTCACGCATCAACCTCTCCCTTCCCACTGGAGTTACCGACTATCATATATCTTACCTCTAATGTGATTTGCACAAAATAAATGAATGAGATATTGTCAATCATCTTCAGTATATGCTGTATAAAAACTGATCCAGGCCTTTCGGGTCCAGCATCTCTGGCTTTTTGGTCATGCTGTATGGACAGAAATGACTGCAGCCAAAGGGTTGAAGTGTGATCTATTTAGATAACTTGCCCTTTTCTTTCCTTCGTCTGAAAGTGCTGAAAGTCAGGGCTGATAAGCTTGAATGACAGTAAGTTAGTATTTTATGTTTACAGCGGCCTTGGTAAAATATGTTCTTTTACCATTTAAATGTTTAGATGTGCAACAAAAAAAAAAAAAGTGTATAGCTTAATTCCAAAAACATTTTGGCCCTGCCCCTGTGCTTTAAAATGCTGTCTAGTAAGACAGTTCACAATGTTGTTTGCATAATATGTATATTATATTATTATTTGAATATATTAGATATATCAGATTCAGTCTGGTTGAGTAGTGGCACTTTTTACTGTTTGCATCTCTCTCCTGTCTGTAGATCCTGTCAGTCTGTGCATTAATGGTGGGTATATTTTAGTGACTCTTTCTGCTAGTTACATTATTGGTGGCAGGTGACTAAATATTTTAATCATTTAGTCAAAACTGATTTGTTCCCAAAAGCTGATTCTTTGAGATGGTCCTCACTGCAGAACACGAAATCAGAACACCGATCCAGATCCAACTCCTCCCACCTTACATATACCTAAACCTACCAATCTCCGCCCCCTGATCCCTAAACCCACCCTAATCCTAGCCATTTCTGCCCCCCTGATCTCTAACCCCACCCTTAATCCTATCCATCTCCGCCCCCTGATCCCTAAACCCACCCCTAATCCTAGCCATTTCTGCCCCCTGATCCCTAACCCCACCCTTAATCCTACCCATCTCCGCCCCCTGATCTCTAACCCCACCCTTAATCCTACCCATCTCTGCCCCCTGATCCCTAAACCCACCCCTAATCCTACCAATCTCCGCCCCTGATCCCTAACCCCACCCCCTAATCCTACCAATCTCCACCCCTTATCCCTAACCCCACCCCAATCCTACCCATCTCCGCCCCCTGATCCCTAAACCCACACCCCTAATCCTACCAATCTCCACCCCCTTATCCCTAACCCCACCCTTAATCCTATCCATCTCCGCCCCCTGATCCCTAACCCCACCCTCTAATCCTAGCCATTTCTGCCCCCTGATCCCTAACCCCACCCTTAATCCTACCCATCTCCGCCCCCTGATCTCTAACCCCACCCTTAATCCTACCCATCTCTGCCCCCTGATCCCTAAACCCACCCCTAATCCTACCAATCTCCGCCTCCTGATCCCTAAACCCACCCCTAATCCTACCAATCTCCATCCCCTTATCCCTAACCCCACCCTAATCCTACCCATCTCCGCCCCCTGATCCCTAACCCCACCCTTAATCCTACCCATCTCCGCCCCCCTGATCCCTAAACCCACCCCTAATCCTACCTATCTCCGCCCCTTTATCCCTAACCCCACCCCAATCCTACCCATCTCCACCCCCTGACTCTCTAACCCCACCCTTAATCCTACCCATCTCCGCCCCCTGATCCCTAAACCCACCCTAATCCTACCCATCTCCGCCCCCTGATCTCTAACCCCACCCTTAATCCTACCCATCTCCACCTCCCTGATCCCTAAACCCACCCTAATCCTACCCATCTCCGCCCCTGATCCCTAACCCCACCCCTATTCCTACTTATCTCCGCCCCCTGATCCCTAACCCCACCCCAATCCTACCCATTTCCGCCCCCTGATCCCTAACCCCACCCCCAATCCTACCCAACTCTGCCCCCTGATCCCTAACCCCACCCCAATCCTACCCATTTCCGCCCCCTGATCCCTAACCCCACCCCTAATCCTACCCATCTCCGCCCCCAGATCCCTAACCCCACCCCCAATCCTACCCAACTCCGCCCCCTGATCCTAACCCCACCCCAATCCTACCCATCTCCGCCCCCAGATCCCTAACCCCACCCTTAATCCCACCTATCTCTGCCCCCTAATCCCTAACCCCACCCCCAATCCTATCCAACTCCGCCCCCTGATCCCTAACCCCACCCCTATTCCTACTCATCTCCGCCCACTGATCCCTAACCCCACCCCTAATTAGTTTTCAATTTTCTAGATGCATGTCATTGATCTCATAATTTTTTATAAAAATCCCATCTTGCGGTGAAACGACTTCTCCAGTCATTCACTTCACTTAAACAACCCCACCCCTCTCTTACAATCGACTGCAAACTCACGTTCAGATCTTCTTTCAACTAATCAACAATCGATGAATAGAAGTCCCTGACGTCCATTTTTTTCTTTCCTTTTTGATAATTTGTTAACTCAGATGTACATTACAATACATAAGAAAAGATCAGTTGCTACTTCCAGTTCATGGCGACTCATTTGAATGTAGGATTCCACCTTAATTGGCAACTGTCTCAGGAGTATAATGAGGCAGCTCATTTTGAAACCATTTATACAATTGCATGAATCTTGAACTGTGATATGATTGTTTTGGTGTTTCTCATCTCCCCAAACAAATGTTTTAAATTTAGTTACTGTTTCTTTGCAAAATGTGGAAAGCGCCTTTTTTGTCTCTACTGCTTATTTAATTAAAATTTTGTTGAATGTTTCATATTCTCCTTTGCAATCCACACAAAAGCCATTTATTAGTAATTCCAGTCTTGTTTATCCATGTCTCTCTCTTCGTTCTCTCTGGCCCGTGTCTCCTTGCTCATTCCTGTCTCCTCTTATCTTTTTTTCTTTTCTTCCCCGTTTTCCTTTCACCCCCACCTTTTCCCTCAATCTCTCTCCCTCTCTCTCATTCATTCTCTTGCGCCTCTCCCTGTCCCTCTGTGGCTCACCGTGTCGTGTCCCTAATTTATTTATAATTAGTGCTCTTTGTCAGAATGCAGGGAGAATGTTAAAGTACAAGATGCTCTGGTCTGGGTACAAATGGGCCAGTGTCTTCCCTCCCCTCGCTCTCTCAACATCTTTGTTCTTCTTTTAAACTCTTCATCATTAGCCTTATGAAGAAAGTCAGAGACTCGTTCAAACAAAACATTTAAATACCTACTGAATGAAGTATTGTAATGTACACATTGTCAAATTAAAAATGGTAATTATTTACTCACCCTCATGTATGTAGGTAATCTGTATGATTTTTCCATGAGAGTAGATGGTAAATCTGCCCAGCCGAAAAGGACAGAAACAAAAATGCAGTTTGGTGACTTTTCTGTGCTTGTTGAATTGGAGACTGGAGCGTTTCAAGCATCCAAAAAGATGCAAAACCTTAATAAAGGTGTCATAGTGGTCCATACACTATATTTCAAGTCTTCTCAGGTCAAACGATAGCTTTGTGGGACAAATTTAGGTCTCCTCAAGAAAGCTATTGACTGCTGTGAATAATGCTTCCCAAAAAGGCCTATATATTTAAGATTTATGTATTTTAATTGCATATAAAATTTCTATCCATTTAGATTACACAGATTTAACATAAACTACATTTTGAGGTAATGCAAATTTGTAAGAATGAGATTTATGTAGTTGTAATTACAAACCAAATGTGTTTAATGCACAATAACCAGCTGTATATCCAATTAAGTCCAATTTATTACATGTAACCCGTATATATTTTTACTAATTAATTCTTGCTTGTTCCACAGCTACCATGTTCATACTTTAATAACTGATTAAATGTGAATTGTTTTCACAATTAACAGATTTATATGGATTCTAGGGAATTAAAATAAAGACATTTTAAAGAGATTCATATATTTAAATACTATACACAATGAAAAAAAAATACTTACACAATGAAAACAAAAACGTTGAGTCAGTAAATGTGAAAATGGAATTTATTGAAACAAATTTGTTTTTTTAAAATTTCTACATTTATTGCGGTGAACATGTGGAAACTGTATCAATAACAGTGCATTAGCATAACATAAACTATACTATTGTAACATAAACTTTGGTAAAACCAATATTGCTCCATGCTTACATTTTCCTCAAAGTCGTGAGAACGACAGACAATCTGCATTGATAGACACAGTTTTAGCTAATAGTGGCCCACAACTGATTGATTAGCAGAAGTAGTTCAGTGAGACAGTAATAATGTGAGTTAGCCAGTTAGCAGGAGACCAACGCAATATAAAAGTACGTCACAACGATACGGCTTATGACTCGTTTGAAAAAGTTTAATTTCATTGACTAAAGAGTCGACTCTTACATTTGAAGGACAATAACTTTATACGATACACTTTCAGATTCAAAACTTTGCAGGATGTTTTCATTCACTTAGAGCTATGTTAAACACTACATGAAAGGTCATTTTCAAAAATCCATAATAGAGGCACTTAAAGTAATTATACGAACAAGTGTTTCTTATGTTAGTGGAGAGTGAAAATGAAGACCCACTGTAAGTGGACATTTTTCAGGGAACATGTTTGGATGACCATAACTTGCTGCACTAGCGTAGCTGACCCTGATCTTGCCATTTTTTTGTCCTTGGACTGAGAGATCACTTGTACGAACTCCCTTCCTTCATTCTGTGATTTTTCCATTTCCACCCGAGTGCCATATTCCCTGTCTATCCATCTCTTCCTCTAGCCCTTCTCCTCAATCCCCTCATCCCTCTCTCCCGCTCTCCGCTGCCCAAGGCAATGCCGTCCTGCAGGCTTTGATCACAGGGCCAGGGAGGAAATGGGAAGTGGGTCAGAAAGTTGTGCTGGAGACTGCAGGGAAACAAGGCTGGAATATCGAGTAGGTGAGCAGGGAGAGAGAGCGCTAGGAAGAGAGAGATAGAGACTGGGGAAGAGGGAGGAGGAGGAGGACAGGAGACGTAGAGGACTCCGATCATGAAATCAAGAATTTGATCAACAGGAGAGGGTAGCCATTGCAGAAAAGACAATGTCAACTTTAAAATCCAAATGGACCCTGTTTATTCATTCATACTCATTTCTGGTTTATTGTCCATCGTTTGTCTAGGCGTTAATTCCTAAAAATATGGTTTCATCAAAATGTAATTGGGTGTTTCTTCAACTATGGGCATTTTGGCCCTGTGCACTTTTAGAAAATAAACTTTCTTAAAGAGGTATTCACAGCTGGCTCTCAGCGATACCCATAATGCACGTTTATTGTAGGCGCCCGTCTGTTGATCCGACTGTCCATTGCCGAAGTTTGAGATGTACAGTCTAAAAAATGCTGAGTTGTTTCAACACATGTTTGGGTCAAACATGTCATGGACAAACACAATCATTGGGTTTAGAAATGTAATTAAAAAAAGTAATCCAATGGTTGGGTTTGCCCATATTTGACCCAAACATGGGTTGAAACATCCCAGCATTTTCTAAAGTGTAGTTTGGACAAAATACAACTGTCAAACATCTGTTGGATGTTTCCAATAAATTAACTTGGATATCTGGGTGCAGGTAACATGCATTACTAAATCATAATTCACACTTAAAAAAAAAAAAAAAAACGAAATAAATTTTAATGGTGAATTATGCACTGTTGAAGTACTGTGTATGAATAATGTATTATATTATGAATTAATATATCATAACTAAATAGTATTCATTTTGTAATTAATTAAATTAATAATTAATATTTATCTAGATTTTTCATCAAGGTAAAACTGCAACTTTATTAAGGGTATAATTATGTGTTGCGAATCATTAAAAAAGATGTAAATAAATATTGAAAGGGTTTAAAAAGTTTATTTCACTCAAAGATAAAAAGCTTGAATTTAAAAACTTACATTATAGTATTTTACGGTATTTTCAGTTTCAAAATGTGGGTCTAGGAATAAAATATATAAATAAAAGCCATTTGAAAAGTAAATTTGTACCTGTATTTAAAAAAAACAACAAAAAAAATTTATTTTAATAAAATCAACCCCCAACACAGAAGTACCCAAAGTTATGGACACATCGAATAATTTACTCCACTTCTTAAACAATTTTTGACTGACCTAGTCCAACAGCCATTCATTTATAAAATCAAGTTTTATTTCCTTTTATTTCTAATCAATGCATATTCTGTTTATGTTACATAAGTTAAATGTTTTATTCTTTTTAAGAGTCCAAAATACAGATGCTCAATCTATAACATTGAGGCTGCCAATGTTTTAGACGGGATCAGACATTCATGCATTTTCCACCTCATTGAATTGCTCATATAATTAGTATTCTAAACAGCTAATTAATATTCCAGTATATCATTAAGCACTCCTGATGTCGTCAGCTCACCTGGGACGGGGATTGGGAGGAAGGGAATGGTAGAGGGAGGTCTGGCTGGTCAGGAGAGGTGCACAGCAGGGCGTCCCACATGGGAGAGAGGGATTTGGGGATGAGTGAAAACTGAAGAGGGTTGGAGGATGAGGAAGGGAGGATGGAAGTAATTGGACCAAGGGGAGGCTACATTCAGACAAACACATTCCACATGAACACACATTTAAATGCAAATACAAACACACGTTAATGCATTCTCATATTCCACCCACAAAAGAGTGTTTCCACACACACATTTCCACAGCGACATTTTTGCTGATACGGTTACTAACACACACACAGAGAACGAGACATGTTCTATAAGTGGACAAGGTAAATTAGAGAGGTAATTACTTTTTGTGCTGTCAGAGCTGAGAAAGGTTGAGAGATGCTGTATAAGACAGCTGTGACTCACTGCTGAATAGAGAATGAGACTAAGACAGACAGATGGACAAGCTGATGGACAGGTCAGGTCAGAGTTGATAGGAATAAAATACTATCCAAATTACAGTGGTTAAATGTTATAGGTGGTTGTTTTACAGACTCAAGAGTAATTAACATTTTAAATCTTACTTTCTAAAATTTAAAGTACACATATATAACACTGTACTTTTTTGTTATACGACCTTGGCATTAAACCTCTGAGAATGTTTCTAAAACAGCAGCTGAGGGAATTATGGTCTATTTTCTTTCTCTCTTCTGACTCCTTGTTAGTTTCTTAGCTTGTTTTCGCCACAGAATAAAAAAAGCAATTGTAACTTTATCTACAATTCTGACTTTTTTTACTCGCAATTACAAATCACTGAAAATGTTTTTTACAGTATGCAATCACAACATTTTTTTTATTTTGTCAAATCAACTTAGCTCATTTATGTAGTTCAGATAACTTAATATTTTGAGTTTCTGGTGATTAAATTAATCTCCTTCATTGTATTAACTCAATGTTTCCAATTTCAATGTACTTAATTTTAAGGCAACCAGGTTACTTATTTTTTTAAGTTAAACCTTTTACAGTGTATAAACTCACCGTTGTGAGTTAGAAAGTCATAATTGCGTGTTCTGCAATTCTGAGATTAAAGTCCGTCTTTTTCCACTCAGAATTGGACTTTATAACTCGCAATTCTGGGAAAAGAAGTCAGAATTGTGAGATAAGATTTTGATATTTAATTTCAATTCAATTCATTTATTTCATTTATTTGTATAGCACTTTTCACAATGCATATTGTTTCAAAGCAACTTTACAGAAAAATGTATGTCTGCTGTGCTTCGCAGGTGCTGCTCATTAGCAATCGCACCACCGTGCCTTGCGACTCACTCACGTCCCTCGGCCGCTGCCTGCTCACCACATCTGCATAACAATTTGGAGTGATCTGTTATAAGAGGTGACTTATTTTCAGAAGTGTATATACAAATCACACAGTTAGCCAATCATTTCACAATAATAATTTCATTTCATAATAAAAAATATACATCACACATTTATTTTTGTTATTTTTTTAATCTTTGTTATTAAAAATAAGATGAGAGGCAAATTACGAACAACAAAACTAATGCAGGAATGGTACAAATGTGACAAACAGTGCTTTAAATTTTCTCTCTATGAATTAAATATACACAGATTATTATGAAAGCTACTAAATTTATTCTGTCAAGTAAGTGATTCTCTTTTTGTTTTACTCTATCCTCTGCTTTTCCTTGTTCATCAATACGTCATGCGTCGGGTCAGGTCTCTTCTGCCAGAACTTTATAGTTTAAGTTATAAATCTGGATATTTGATTCACTTCAAAAGGCCTTTAGTAGCCCCCTGGAGTAGTATGGATTACTTTTATAATGGATGGATGAGCTATTTTTGAGCTTCAAAATCTAAGTTACTATTCACTTCCATTATAAGTTTGGAAAATCCAGGATATAGTTTAATGTAACTCCGATTGTATAAAAATTTTGAGCTATTCACGTGTATGTCCACGCGAAATGAACCGTCGTCTTTTGCGTGTATGTCTACGCCGTTAAATGTCCAAGTGATTCCGCGTGTATGTACACTCGTTATATGTCCAAGAAAAACAAAGCAAAATGTAGATCTACATCTGGGGAGCGATATTTTTTTTTCCTAAGATGTTAGGGGAAGACTCGTAAATGTTATTATCCCCAGTGACGGGTAGGTTTAGGAACGGTTGGGGTAGGTCATATATATATATATATAAAGTTGTAACGTTAAGTCAATGCCGTTGATAAACACGCTGAAAAGCGATTATGCGTGTTGATAGCATGCCAAAAAATAAATAAAAACATTCACGGAAATACGAATTGGTGTGTCATATATACGCCATATATATGTCATATATTTCATTATTATATATACACCATTTCAACATTATGCTGGTATATGTTAGGTACATGATCCTGCTGGCACGTTGGGTGTGTTCACACTTAGCAAGTTTAATTGTATTAAAATGAACTCTGGTGTCATTGATCTGTTAGTGGGGTTAATTTGAATACTGTAAGTGTGAACACTGCCATCCGAACCTTTTCAGGGGGTCTCGATATCATTTCCAAATGAACTTTGTTCATGTTCGCCTGAAATACGAATGGGCCAAAGACATAAACGAACCAAAGACAGGGCATGATGTTACAAGATGCAACCCTAAAAAGCAGAGAATGCTCAAGGATACCTGGTTCCTCTCGTCATTGGAGCTACACTGCCCATTACAGGGTCTGAATCTGAATCTAAATCTTCATTTGTGCATAATGGAGGAATTCTTGCCACTGTTTTGACACCTTTGTACCATTCAGACATTGTAATGGATGCAGCATTTTTGAGCACAGGGGATTTAGTATTTCATATTTTAATGGCATTTAAACACTTGCATCATGGGGCATTTTTGTGCTGGATATAGTGCTTCTGGTTTGATTGATTGAATTGTTTATTTAAGTGTCAAACACCTTTTATGGTGCCCAGCCCTCATGGGCTTATTAGACACACCATCTTCACTCATATCACCAAAATAGCCACGTGATATAAGACAGAGTCTCCAACATAGTACGACTAAACCACGAAAATAAGTGTACACACAAATAGTGATGACATACGGGATATCACACGGGATACAGAATACTTTGCCGTAAACACCAGGCTTTTTCTATAAATTTTGCCAAAGCAAAAACATGATTATCAAATAGTGCTTCTGGTAGTTGATTGATGTTGTTCATGAGTTTGAAAACCATCTTGAACTACATCAGATATACTGTATTCATGAGGGGGGAATAAAGATTGATGCTGAGACGTCTTACCCTCCTGAAGCATTTAATGCCTTATCAGTTCGCTTGTACCCACACCAGCTATAAATGCATGGCTTTGAATCAGAGTATTCAAAGGCTTGTTCATCTGATGCTCCACTTTTGAAAAAAAAAATGTGATAGAGTATGTAAGGTTCTATATAGTATAAAGTAGCTTCACATCAGAAAAAAACATACCTTAATCCGTTCATCTCAGTCTTTAAGGAGTGAACTGTGTAAAACTTACATTTAATACATCTGTTGGTTCTCTAGTAGGATAGTGATTCTCAACTGGTTTGGCCATGGGACCCACTATTTCCCATGGTCATTAAGCCGCATCCCAATTTTTTAGGCATTAAGAGTTGAGAAGCTCTTTTTCTGGCTGATTGATACATCCACACTGTGTGAAGGAAAGATTCAGAAGATCTTTTCTTCCGGCAGCTGTGGGACTTTATAATCAGTACTGTTAAGCATTATACAGATGCTACTACGCTATAAATCAATGCACAATGTCACTTAGCATCATTAAATGGGAACTTGTTTTTTTGTTTTTATCTGTTTTAAGCTTAAGGAAAAGCATATCATGCATAAATTTATCTTAATGTAACGTATTATCTACTCTATTCTATACTATCCACTTTCTGCTGTAATGTTGAAATGTCTCCCTTGTGAGACATATAAAGGCTGATCTAATCTAATTTGAACCATGTAAATGTATTTCGCTAAAATGATTAACACACAGCTGTCCCACTTTACTTAACATTCACATAAGAATTTCACTAACACTATAAGGATATTAAATAGCAGCCAAAAATAGTAAGTAATTTGGCACAATCCACCACAGTTATCCAACAATATAGAGTTTGTGGTGTTTTGGGGCAAGGTTACAGAAACTACAGATACCATGGTAAATACACAATATTAATATGAACTGTTAATAAAGTATATGGACAGTGATCCCATTCCCGATGCATATACAGTGTGCTATATATATATATATATATATATATATATATATATATATATATATATATAATTAATATAATACTGTGTATATATATATATATATATATATATATTTAATTAATTAATTAATTACATTTTTTTTTTCTGTCCAGGTCATTTATCATGCATCAGTAATGGTGACACACCGTTGTTCTATGGCAGAAGCTGATGCTAATACAGTGAGTGAATACTGGGCCTGTGCCAGGACTGAAATGGTCCAGGTGAGGACATCAGGAGAGGACACTGCACTGTGTGTGAGTATGTGTGGGTGTGTGTGAAATCGTTCAGAGTCAGACAATAACGCTCTCTGCGTTATAACACTACGAATCTTTGCTTCAAGGACACTGGACAGTGGTTTTAGCAACTAACTCCTTAACACTGCTGTAGACTTTCTCTTTTACACTATTTGCTACAGTTTTCTGCTCATATCGTTTTTTTCATTCTCTCCTTTTGTTTTTCTTATAATAATCACGTCAGAGAGAGTTTTGTTGTCTTGTGAATATGTCCTTGGCCACACTTCAAAATTCTCTTCAGGGATGTCCTCAAAGGGAAAAATTAAATGAAATTAAAGTTGGTCAGTATTAAAAAAAAAAAAATTCTAAAACTGCAAGAAAATTAGGCTTAGCATATTGTCATTACTATGCTGCGAAGGGAGTCTCAAGAGAAGCCAGGTATTCCTGAAAAAAAAGAAAAATCAGGTACATTTAGCAATATAGCAGGTGAATTATGTATATGATGTATATTACGATGTTATGATGAACTACATGCCTTTCTCTAATGACCTTCTAATTAGTTCAAAGCATTTCTAAGGATGCTGAGATTTAGAAGGAAACTGTTTGACTCTGAGATGGCGAACGGGAACATGGTTTGTGTAACATTAGCAACACACTATAAGCTGTTTGAACGTAGTCAAGCCAAAGGCTAATCATATCAATTACCGTTATGTGTCCAACTTTGTACAAAACGCATCACCATTCTGAGACATCAGTATAATTCACTCTTCTTCTGAATCAGTTTCTGGTTCAAACATACAATAAACGGCTGAATTAAACCAATATTTCCACTTATTTTGCAGCATTTACTCCAGTAAAGCTGGTGTGATTAAATTTTGGTGATCAAAGATGAGTTTTAAGGGATAAAATTATTGATGACAGGGCGACTTTAATAAATAGATACAATTATATTTAGCTTAAAAAGAAATTTTTTTGATATTTGATATTATTGTAATGACATATGTCTTAAGAACAAAACTTTTGGGGTACAAAAATAGTGACAATCTAATGATAATGAGACTCCAGAAGCCATGAGATTGGGGTATAAAAATAATTTCTCATTTATTTTGATTTCGTGGTGAAATATGAACATGTTTTAATGAAATGTACCCTTATGATCAGATCTAACGGATTGCCAACTGGTGGTGAGTGATGCAATACCAAAAAAAAAAACGTATCAAATAAAATGTAATTTTGATAGTTTCAAGCCAATCATTTATTACAAAGGTCTAGGTCGTATTTTCTTTTTATTGTGCTTGTTAGGTTAGAAGCATTTTATTATTTGCATTTATTACTGTTTTTAGGACACACAACCTTTAACATCCATGTAACCTTTCCATTTCACCTAGTTCATGGGTGGAAATCTCAAAACAAACATTTTTTTTCTTACTGTGAAGAACATTTAATTTTTTTAACTTTTTGGGGATAAAAAAATGTTCTTCTATGGCATCCCTGTAAAAAAACTACTTTTGGAGCTTTATTTTATTTAAGATTTCACAACAGAACACACTTCTGACCCACCATTTGAGCCTTACTGGTCTATGGTCTGTTCTCATACAGATAGCTGGCTAAATTTGTGTGTTTCTGCGACTGGATGTGTGTGTTGACAACTTTTCAGTCGGCTGTTTAAACTTCTTTAATCTTCAATGTTCTTTATTTCTCTCCCTCGCTCAGTCTTTCTCTGTCCCTCTCACTGACCAAAGCAAAACTAAGAGTTCCCTCACTCATTTATTACGCACTTCTTTGTTTTCTTATTATCCTGTCGCCTCGCATTCTTTTCTCCTCCTTCCGGAGCACTTGCGCCAATTTCTGGCTTGACATAATCTGAAATGGTGCTTAAGTGAATTTATGTTGTGCTCAGTGCATTAACTTCTGCCGTTTTTGCCTTTATGTTGTGTAGAGCTTTTGTGCGAGCGCACGGAGGAAAGCGAGAGAGAATGAGAATTTGAAACCCAGACCACGGACTAGACAGCCTATCAGTATTCAGCAGAGAAAGTGAGTGATGGAGAGAGAGAAACGGAGGAAAGAAAAGAGGAGGGGTGATGTATCAATATTCTGAGTAGTGTTTGAGGGCAAGAAGAGGGGAGAGGGGCGCGGGCGCGCGGAACAGTTCCAGCAGGTTTATTCGCTTAGTGTTTGTTAGTGCGAGCCCGTTGGGCGAGATGATATCGGTAGAGCAGTTACCTTGAGGACGGAAACTCAAGTGTGTGTTTGTCTGAGAGAAGTGGCGTTCAAGTCGAATGTGACGGAATCTTAGCCGAGCGCTAGCCATAACTCCACTCTCCCTCTCTTTTTTACTCTGTGTGCTAATCAGCATTTGAAAGGCAGCTTTGACAGTGAGAAAGAAAAGTGAGGGCAGTGGGGAGGAGGGAGTGTAAACGAGAAAGGAACGAGAGAGAGAGAGAGAGAGTAGGGGCCGTACAAGCATTTCTTTTATATTTACCAGCGATCGAGGAGAGAGAGAGAGAGAGCGAGAGAGCGATAGAAGAGACGACCGGTGCGTGCAGCTTTCCCAAGAGGAAATGAAAAGAAAAGAAGCTCAACGAGGAAAGAGAGAGAGCCAAAGCGGGGAGCACGCCAGAGAAGGAAACAGACCCGCATCCTCAGAACTCCAGTCATATCTGAGACGATCCCTGGTCGGAAAAGTGAGGGGAGGAGAGAGAGCGAGAGCACGGACGCAAACACACACACACACAAACACGCTCTTGCGGCAGCAGACCGCTTGTGTTCGCCTGCTCTTTTGTGCCAGCAGCTGGGATTGTTCTTGGCCCCGTGTGACCCCCTTGCTCACCCCCGAGTGAGTGTTTGTATGTGTGTGTGGGAGCGCGAGGGGTCCCGGAACGTGGGACTGAGCAGAGGGGAGGGTCACGGTTCGGGACGGGTCCGAGACAACTGAAGTAGAAGAGGAGGAGGAGGGATACATCTGCCCTCGAAACAGCTGCTCAGAGGTGGACATGCACATCAGGTGAGTCACTCTTGACACACACATGTCAGACTGTCACACGTCTGACAGTTTTAAGATCCCACCGGAGGGTTTCTCCTTTCTCCTCAAACTTGTTGATGGCTACATGCAAGGAGGCTTGGCTTCCTGGGAAACTTTTTGGGAAAGACACTTTCCCCTAATGACGGAGGTATTGGGAGCGGAGGGGGGAACGCTGGGGTTAATTGTGCGGACCACCTTGGCTCCTTCTCAAACATCATCTCTCACTTAATTAGTGGATTTTACAAGATTCAGTGCGCTTTGCATTGACGGCAGTGTTCTGTGGAAGGTAGTGAATGGTGGCGGCGAGGCGCTTGTGTTCTGTTATCTGATGTCTTTGGATTTAACAGCTTCTTCTAAATGACTGGATTTGTATTAGAAATGAAAGGGGTGGGTAAATATTGAACCTTTTCCTTCATCCGTCAGTTTGGGCTTAGCATGGGGATTATTAAAGAAACGAAATTGCTATTGTAATGTGCTTTAATTCAGTTCGGCTTGTTTTTAAAATGATAATGCTAAGGAAAAAAAGAGTTTATAAAAAAGACAAATGTTATTATAATCATTTTAAAAACAATATAAATTTGTCACAATGCGATTCCTAATTTGTTGCAGATCCTTGGATTCTGTTATACACTGCACTGTAATAATAATGAAAAAGTGTATTTTCAAGTAGGTCCACAAAATAATTTCACTTTAAATGTTTATTATTATTACTCAGTGTACTTACTTAATTGTTTTTCAGCAAGATTCCTTCATGAACAGAAAGTTCATACTGTTAGTTTGTCGCATTGCTATACTGGAAAATCAGAAGGAATACGTCAGGAATTATTTTTACTCTTCCACACTTACTATGGCAGCCTAACTGAGAAGAAAATCAAAAAGTGGGTGAAAAACTTTCCTGGGACTTTAGCTTTAGTTTTAAGAGGTGGTGGAAGTTTGTTTGCCGTTTCCTTCTCATCGTTTAGCTTTAGTTGAGTGTTTTCGATTCAAAAGCTTCATATTAGTCTGGAAATCTACCTGTTGCTCATTAAATGTATTTGAACACAAGTGAAAATGAGCAGTTGTTGAAGCAGCTTTAGGTCTACCTGACCTGCCTGTTAAAAAAATTCTGTGATAGTCAGAGTGATTCAGCCATAATATATTTTTCACTTAAATAAAAGTAGTTTATTTAGACCTTACTACATATGGCAATTTGGTTACCATTTTTATTGCTTATCCTGATGAGGATAAATTTGTTATAGTTTTGACTCTGGCTGGACAAACGTTACGTTACGGTGTTAGGATAATTCAACAGTTTGTGTAATAATATTAATCAAAGACACAAAAATGGCCATTTTATTGAAAGTGAACCGCCCTGTTAGTAAAGCATGCTCATCCAAAGGCTATATGCGCTTATGCGCAAGAAATTTGGTGCATCTTGGAAATGAGCGTGTATTGAAAGTTATGCAGGTATGTACAAGAGAGCTATAGGACCATAAAAGCCGTCACACACACACACACACACACACTCAGAGCGGGACAGACAGGCCTGGTGACAGACAGTGTCAGGAAGGTGTCAGTGAGAAGATGTTGGTGTCACACTTGGTTGACCTGATCTGTGGTCAGGCTGTCCACTGCATGCCCGTTGTGACTCCTTACATAACCACTTCCTGCCACTCACACCCAGCTCTGCAGGGACGCGCTCGGATATTTATATACTCAACATACACACACACACATCAATATGGCCTTATAAACACACACACACAAACAAGCAAGAGCCCTTGTCGATATACAGACCCTTCAGTCTTCTGCAGTCCGAGAGATATGATCTTATTCACTGATTTTGACCTTCTGCATCCTTAAAATTTTCTCTTACCATCTATAATCTGTACACAAGCATCACACAAGTGTCTAACGACAGTCATGTATTGTCAATATTTGAAACTAGAATCTCATGAAAACACTTTTAGGCCATTTTCACCTCAAAAATAAATAGGAATAAAATGTAAAAAATTAAAAAATCAATATAAAATGGTTTAAAAATATTTATATATATTACATTACAGTGAACTTATACACCAAAGTACCAAGAGTTTTGGGGAAATATGATTAAGATTATTTTCCCACAAAAAAATGTGTTTGTACGATAATCTACATTAAAGTACAACAAATCATGTACACAATTATGTATATTTATATTATATTTGCAGTACAGTAAACTTGGGGAAATTTGATTAATTGCAGTTAAAATATTGCAGCAATTCAATAATTGTATCTTATAATAAAGAGAATATAATTTTGTTCTTTGTTCTTTTAATTTTAAGAGATTAGATATATGACCCAGACAAGGTTTTCTGCGAATTCACACTCAAATATATGTATAAATTTTACATACCTAATATCATTAAATATATCCTGCAAAGTGCAAAATCCTTTTACTCAGTGTGCAAATAGTGTTGTATTTTGCCAATGAAATAGGACGTTTTAAATGCTCTGATGTGTCTGCATATAGACTCTAGACTTCTCTCTGATATTCTCTCTGTGGATATTTAACCCTGTGTGTTTCAGGACCCGTCTCCCTGCCTGAGGGTGAATAATATCTGTTTCAGACACACATTGTGTATTTCTTTTAGTAGTATTCATGCATTTTTTCCCCATTCATTTGAAAAAGTTATTGAACTGCTAAATCCACCCTGAGTCAGATCAAATTTAGATTATTCAGTCAGGTTCTTATTGAAATCTCTTCGACATATGCTGTCATATCTGAATTTGAGATCGAGTTATTGTGTAGAAACTCTGGAAGAGACAGCAGCGTGATGTGCCTCCTTCAGTTAATGATTGCTCACTGTCTTGAAAGCAAAATACCTGATGTTTGTCATCTTTAATCCCTTACAGTCACCATTTTTCCATTTAAAAAACGAAACGCAACATTTCTCTCATGCCAGATGCAAGATCTAGGGGCCATTACAGTATCCTTTACGGCTTTTCGTTTACCGTTGCAGGTCAGAGGCGGGTAGGGTCAGTTCGTGCTAATCAAATGGGGTATTGATTCCATTTGATAATTAATGGGCTAGGTGAAGATGACAGATGCAGCCTCCAGCTCTAAGGATTCAAGAAAGAACCTTGGACTGGGAGTGATGGGAAGCCGCCGAGGTCAACGGCAAACCACAGAGAGTGCAGAGCAAGAGAGGTCCAGTTAAATGAGATAGGAAGATGCTGTTGACCAGAGCTGATTTATAAGCGTTCGAAGAGAAATGAGACAACATCAGACTTCCTAATGCCCGACTTTACGAATGCAGAGAGATGTGAAGAGAAATTAGTATTCTGCTGAAACAGCTCCATATATTGATGGAAAACTACATGCAGTATAGATGTGCGGTAGTAGACAGCACTTCAAAGATGTTGTGTTAATAATTCTAAAAGCAAATATAATTGCTTGTTAGCATGCTACAACATCATTTTTGCAGTTATCCCTATTAAATCGTACATTGGAAATGCTCTCTTATAGGTCCATCAAACAGGCGAGGAGGTTGAATTATGAGACATTTTCTTTTATGCTGCAAGTCTCTAGGTTAATCCTTTTAAAGTTGACTGGTTCTCAGATGTATTTTAAGTGACACATGGCTGACGTTGTCTTTGCAATTTCGCAACCGTTCCAGAAATAAAGTGTTCTGGCAAACGTCTGGTGAAGAATGCTGCTAATAAATGCCAAGTTCACAGAAAATAAACAAGTTTTTACTAAAGAACAAAATGGACCTTTAGAATTGCATTGAAAACCAACACATTGAACTATTTAAATTGGATGTTTGGGTAACATGGTGCAGTCAACATTAAGTAAATGAAATAAAGAAGGTGTTCCATGTAGCTTTTGTTGAATAAAATGCATCCTAGGTGCACTCAAAGGACAGGAAGACATCATATGAGCAAAAACAACATTAGAAAACAATTGAAAGTGAATATTCTAAGTTTAAAAACAACAATATAAAATCATTACTTTAGTCTCTGGATGAAAAAATATGTAGTAACTCCTGCTATGAAAGGGCTACTGCGTTTATCAGACGTTTTTGACCAGAATATTAAGTAAAGCTAGTGGTGCACAATTGAATATTAACATATTGTAAATGTAATTTCAAATCAATAATTGCAACTTTAAATGACTATATAACTAAACTAAAAATTACTGAAATGTACTTTAAATAATGAAAATTTTCTCATCACCTTTAAATCATTACAACCTTTATCACTTTCTTTCCACTGAGAAACATAAAAGCAGAAATGTTGAACATTTTGTGAATTGTTTTCCATGCATTTGCAATAAAATTAGATGTTTGAAATGGATGGAAGTTTTGAACTTTGAAAAAAGATGCAAAAGTCTTCGACAAATGATTTTCACATGAAAGCTGTCATATAGAGAAGACTTTTGGACTTTTCACAAGTTGTCTGGATTTATTATTATTTTCTTGATCCATTTATTGAAGCATGTAAGCTTCAGTCACCATTCATCGGTAATTGCATGGAAAAGAGAACGACCAGTCCATTATTCATAATTTCTCCTTTTGTGTTCTGCCGTAGAAAAGTAATACATTTGGAATGGCGTGAGGTAAATGATGACCAAACTGTCAGTTTTGGGTAGTGCTAGTACTTTGAATTTTAACGTCAATTGTCAATCCCTTGGTGTCCGATTAAAGTCTGGAAATCTGTGTGACGTGACCGGCCCCACCACAGCTGTTTGCTGTTTAGATTTATTAAGAAAAAGAGGGAAAGGAAACCAGTGCCAGGAAAGTAGAGAGAAAGTGCCCGATGGCCACATACAGGAATTGTTTTCTTCTTCTGTCAAAGGCATTCAAAGGTCAAAGCCACCAGAGTCACCCTGCATTACAAAAAATGAATAATCCACAATGTTCCAGAGGTCCTTCACGCATCCTCATACCACTGCATGTGACATTTAAAACGGAATGGCAGTGTTATATGCTGGCCTGCAAATGTGGGACCAATAAATGTTGTGCGAGAGAAAAGAGAGGGAGTTTGTGTGTGCATGAAAGAGAGTTGGTAATAGACGTGGTGTATTGTCTCCGTGCAGATTGGCTTAGATGTGCTCATTTTCCCCATTTGGCAGCTCCATAGGGGAGGGGCAGAGTGCAGCTAACGAACCTCTGACAGCTGGAGGCCCTAATTAACGATCCCCTCTGAAAACAAACAGCCACAGGCTCCGCCAAACACACACCCAGGCCTGAGCCAAATCCCACTGCATACAAGCCATACATGCAGTTAGGATCCACGTCATTGTTTCTATTGGAACAACATTAGTATTCGAAAATGAAAATTCTGTAATTTTACTCATCCGTCATGTCATTCCAAAACATTGTTATGGTTAATTAAAAACTATTTTCTAGACATCTGTGATTTATTAAAAGTTAAAATAAAATATTAGATAAATGAAAAACTTGTTGGCTGAATAATCCATTTCTATTTCTGTTTTTCTATTCGGAATAAATAATTTATTAAACTTAGTATTCAAATGACTAAAACTGAAACAAAAATAAATTAAAGCTAAATAGAATTGTTCAAAAACTTCAAAGTTAAATCAACCCCAAATCATAACCGCAATCCAATTTTAAAAAAATACCTTCTTTTGTAAGTCATACAGGGTTGAATGAAAGCTTGCTTTCACCACGGAATTAAACAATTAAAAAGATAATTGCGACGTTTTACTTTTCCTCTCACAATTGCAAGTTATAAAGTCAGAATTAGAATATAATCTCACAATTGCGAGTTATAAAGTCAAAATTTCGAGATATAATCTCACAATTGCGAGTTATAAAGTCAGAATTGCGAGATATAAAGTCAGAATTGCGAATTATAGAGTCAGAATTACGAATATAAACTCACAATTACGAGATATAAAGTCAGAATTGCGAAATATAAAGTTATTGCGAGTTATATAGTCAGAAATCTGCGAAGATATAAAGTCAGAATTGTGAGATATGAACTCACAATTTGAGATATAAACTCACAATTGCGAGTTATAAAGTCAGAATTGCGAGATATAAAGTCAGAAATTGCGAGATATAAACTTATTGCGAGTTATAAAGTCAGAATTACAAATATAAAGTCAGAATTGAGATATAAAGTCAGAATTGCGAGATATAAAGTCAGAATTGCGAGTTATAAACTTATTGCGAGTTATATAGTCAGAACTGCGAAGTTATAAAGTCAGAAATTGCGAATATTAAGTCAGAATTTACGAGATATAAAGTCAGAAATTACGAGTTATATAGTCAGAATTGCGAGATATAAAGTCAGAATTTAGATATAAACTCACAATTGCGAGTAATAACGTTAGAATTGTGAGAGATAAACTCAAAAATGCGAGTTATAAAGTTAGAATTGCGAGATATAAACTCACAATTTTGAGAAAAAAGTCAGAATTTCAAGATAAAATATTGTGATTACCTTTTAAAAAATATGTCTAACATATTTTATATTTTTATTCTGTGAGGCAAAAACAAGCTTCCATAGGTTTGTAACGGCATACATTGCATTCTTCGTATACGTATATATTACTTATACAGTTCATGCATTCCCAGAGAAGCAAAGCGATGACCTTGGTGTTGCTAGCATTGTTAAAACCATGCTGTACTGTTTGAGCTATAGGAAACTGTTTTAGACCAGCTTTCAAGGCACAAAAGCAGTCTTGGCAATGAACAGTGAATAGTCTCTCATTCTCAGTCTAGTAGATGCGATGCTCTTTACTTTATAGTTGACTTTCAGAGCAGAACGTGACCTTCTCTGATGCCATTGTATGTTTGCGAAGGGCATGAATGCCAGCACACCTCACATCAAGGTTACGGAGTTAATTGAACAATTACGGTGGACAGGACCTCCATTATGTGTGTAGAGATAGTGAGGATGCTGAGCGAATCCCGCTCGCGATTAGATGAAGCATGATAGACTAAAGACCAGCAATCACTATGTGTGTGTGGTACAGTTGCTAATGCTAATTGCACTCTTTTACTTGTAAATGTGTTTTGTTTGTCCATGTGTGCTTCTGATTTCTTATATGTGGCAAATTTTGAGCAAATTATGTATCACATACAATGTAAAAGCCATTTTGTGTTCACATGCTTAATTTAGGTTAGTTATCAAATGTTTCTTAAGAACTATGAATAAACGTTGAACATGCTCGGGTCAGATTGGTGTGAAATGCTTGAGTTTTTAAATTGGGTATCTTCTAAATCTGAACACATTTCCAGACCTTGTTGGAATCTTATCTGAAACATTACTCTGTAATCATTTTTTTTTTAATAAAACATGACTGGAAAAATGTTTTACAAGAAAATACTAGTTTAGTCTTTTTACTTAAACCTTTAATTTGATGTTACTTTCCCTTTCTTTTTAATTGTTTATTACATTTACTTGGACTTTTTGAGTGATAATTGTTTGTACACCAGTTGTTTTTCACTGTAGGATTTATTCTGAAACACTAGTAAATGTCACAAATAATTACAAAAAGCAAGTAACACTGAAATTTTAAAGTAGAAAGACTGAAATATTTTCAAAGTTTAAGAACACATTATTTCAAAGTACACCTATTTTTTTCTGTGTAGATATAGATTGGAAATCGAGAGACAAAAGTCTTGAAAAGTCTCCATTTGCTCTCCATTATATCTCATTTAAACAATTTAAACATTGAAGAGATGTCATGTGATTTCTTTCCTATGGGCAACAGAACATGGTCAAAGTGATGTATGATGGCTATTAGCATATTAAAGCACATCTCATACAGTCTCGCCAGTGCATGACTAAGCTGTTGTGAGCCATGATGATGTTGCTAGTGCCTGTCATGGGATCACCTGAAATTAACAGGGCTTTATACAAGTTCATGTCATGTCAGATGTGTCATCGACCCATATGATGAATCTGCTGATGTTGTGCTAGTTGTGTGAGTGTGTGTACCGTGCCAGGTCAGGTCAGAGGGTAAGTGTAGGGCTGTGGCATGTAGCCAGTATGACTGTGTTGTGATTTACTCAGAGCTGGCCAGTGGGCATCTCACGCCTGTGGGTATGGCATCATGCTGCTGGAGGGCAAGCTGGCCCTTTAAATGTCATAGAGATGGGGCCAGGACAAGCACTGCGGCCAAACAGCCCTGGAAACTCATGGAATTGTGTGTGTGTTTGTGTGTGTGTTTGTTAATTGGATTTAAAAAGAGACAGTTGTTGTTGCTCTACTTTTTGGAACATTAATAGCATTGTATATCCACCCTAACCTGGATATATAGAGTACAGGTAACTGACGTTAAGCAGTATATACTATATAGCATATCTCAACTACCTGATTGCTTGTATTGTTGTAAAATGTAAATATTATCTCCCAGCTCTAATCTTCTAAAATGCAACTCAGGCATATAAAAAAGAAATGGCTGTCTTGTGACTGTATTCATATATTTGGTGTTATTTGATAAACCATTCGCAAATACACAAATCTCAATGGCTGTTTGAAAACACTTCCTTTATTCTCCATGATAAGTTGGGGGTCAGAAAATCGAAAGTTTGGCAGAGCTTTGTTTATCGAAGAAACTGGAAAATACCAATTAAGCACCATCCACTGCCAGAGTAAATTTGCATTTTGAATCAGGACGTTTTTAAAAAATGTATGCATTGGTTACGAACTGACAAATCACATGCAAAAAATGTGCGCATTTGTTACGAACTGACAAATCACATGCAAAAAATGTAATCATTTGTTATTGAACTGACAAATCACATGCAAAAAAATGTACACATTGTTATGAACTGACAAATCACATGCAAAAATATGTATCATTTGTTACCGGTCTGAACAACAAATCACATGAACAAAAATGTATATGATTGGTTACGTTAAACTGACAAATCACATGCAAAAAAATGTATCATTTGTTACGAACTGACAAATCACATGCAAAAAAAATTTATGCATTGGTTATGAAATTATTAAATCACATGCAAAAAAAATTTACGCATTGGTTATTGAAACTGACAAATCACATGCAAAAATATGTACGCATTGGTTACGATTAATTAAATCGCATGCAAAAATATTTACGCATTTGTTATGAACTGACAAATCACATGCAAAAAATGTATGCATTGGTTACGAATCGGACGAATCACATGCAAAAGAAACTTACGCATTGGTTACGAACTGACAAATCACATGCAAAAATATGTACTCATTGGTTACGCAACTGACAAATCACATGCAAAAATATTTACGCATTTGTTACGAACTGACAAATCACATGCAAAAAAATTTACGCATTGGTTACGAACTGACAAATCACATGCAAAAAAAATTTACGCATTTGGTTATGAACTGACAAATCACATGCAAAAAGTATGCATTTGTTACGAACTTAACATCACATGCAAAAAACTATCGCATTTCTTACCAACTGCAAATCACATGCAAAAAATGTACGCATTGGTTACGAACTGACAAATCACATGCAAAAATCAGACCAAATTTTCCAATAAAGAGCATGCTTGTGTAAGCTTTGACCATGCTCGCAGTCTTGAGTAACTTACAATATTGTGTTTAAAAAATAAGTTAATTAATAATAAAATCATCTGAAGCTGATTTGAAATGGACACTCTTGCATGAGATATTGCTAATGATGGAAGATACTAATGTCAGTGCAGTATAGGCCATACTGTATTTATTATAAATATAAACTGTTCTTTTCGACCATCAACTACCCATAGTGACTGTGCTAAAAAACCCATTATAGTTTATTTCAATAGCTAATTTACTGTTCTTTTGTCTTTCAGCTCTTCTGTTGGGGGTCTTTGACTGACATAGCCTCGGCCAATCAGAGCCTGAGTTAGAGGTGGCGGCCATAGGGCGCGTGATGGCTGGCCATGCCGTCGTCAGCGAGGGGAAGTGTGTGAGTGTGGAGTGGGATTTCTTACAGGGACTACTTGCAAACCACCCACCTTACCCTGGTGAGGATAAACCAACACACACACACACTCACACCTCGATGAAGAATTTTCCTGAACACACAGCTAACAATCAATTTCTCTTTCAAGCTTTCGTCACGGCTCAATGTAAGCCCTTGGTTTGGATCTATTAGCATGACATTAACTAAATTTTAGTGAGAATTATTAATGTCCGCTCTGCTGTGGAGGATATAAAACTAAAACAGAATCAATGGCTCCGTATTGATTGAACCCTCCAGGGTCGTTTTACTGACAACGATGAGATGTTCTAGCTTGGAGAATTTTTACTTGGAACAATACTGTTTATACACCAGTAAATCTCACTGGGCCAAAACACTGATCGACTGATTTAACTTGACACATACAGTATAGTGATATTCTGTAGACCTGGGGCCTACACCATGATATGTTTCAGTTTAGTTTGCACCAACCCTGGGTTTCTAGGCAGCATTAAAGTGGTTTGGCTTTTAGCTGTGTTCATTGCCATAGTAACTTGCGCTTCACGGCTAACCTGGTCAGGGGCTATTTATGTTCCAGGTAAAAGGCTGCAACTCGAACTTGGACCAATCAGCTGTGAGCAAAGTGACACATGTCTGATGTGATAAGTTTTTAAAGACAAAATCCTGCTGGCTTTTAGTAATGCTTATTTAGAATAATCATTTTGTATAATTTAGCTATTATGTAATTATTATGTACCATTAATCGATCACACATGTACAATTTTAGTTTAACAATTATTATTATGCACAGTTTAAATGAATAAATATATAAAGGTAGTATAAATACACTTTAGAATCAATAGATAAATCTATAAAATTACCACATGTAAGCTTAAATGTTAAATTGTATCTATCTTTATCAAATGTATAAAACTATAACTTCACAACTATCTACTGTGTAAATTGTTTAAATTCTTGATGTTTTTCAATCTCGTAATATTTGTAGCGTGAATTGCGCTGCTCAGGCTCAGTTTCACTCGTTTCTCAGCTTGTGATTGGTTGTTCGCTGACTAATGTTCACACCTAAACTCAGGATCAAAGCCTGAGTTGACTGTGAAAGTTGATGATCAGCATCATGGTACCAACAAAGCCTGGTTGTATTAGTTTAGTTTTGTCTCAAACTAAAACTAATCCTTGTAACCCTGAGTTTGTTAAACTAGCATCATGGTACAGGCCCCAGGAGTTTAAACTCAAGCTTTGAACTTTTCCAATCATTGAGCTTTTAATTTAAAAAATAATAGCTGTGAACTCCTGGCCACAAAAACGTTGGAAATTATGTTAATAAAGTAAACCTAGAGCACGTTTGTGCTCTCAAATGCACATGCAGAGATGGACTTCGCTGCATTTATCTGTGCCGGGATGCTCTCAGACGAATAATAAACCAGATCACGTTCATTTGCATGCCGCCCTTCGCTTTGAAACACGCAGCGCATCAGACTATAAAGTTATTTAATTAAATCACAGCCTTTGATTTGATAATCACACTAAGCTCTATTCGAGATTATCATGCAGACCCATTATTTTAATTTTACATATACATTATAGACATCATTTTATTAGTTTTTATCAATTCTCAAACCCTCTGGCATCCCCTCACACACACATATAGGCTCATAAACTATTGTTAAAAAGCTGAAATAGGTGCTGATTTACACTCTCCTTCCCTTAAAACACAACACAGTCCTGTCTAAACAAATAAATTAGTGCTTTTTCAATTTGAGGAACTCACTCTTTTTGTGTGTGCTTTTTGACAGTTGCCTTTTATTCTGTTGGTTCAACCATACACACACACACATTTTCCACGCCATCCCTCGCTCCCGTGCTGATGCTGCCCTGCATCTGCAGGGTGAATGAGAATCGATGTCACAGACACAGAAAGAGAGCGAGCGAGGCGCGTTCGGCTCAGTCTTTCAGTGCAGTCACAAATTGTAGAGTCGCCGTGACAACATAATTCCTCCACTCAGGCCCCATTGAGAGCGAAGTCGATATCCAATCAGAGCGACAGCTACCTGGGCCTGTCTCCGCGACAGCCCTCCCTCCATTGATCCCTCAATCAAGACTGGGCTCACCACCCAGGAGGGAGCCTGGGAAGAGACGCAGCGAACTGGATTTGGGATGGACGCTGGTGCATGACTTCTGATGTAAGATCAGGCCTCCTGCCGGCTACAGTGAACCTGATCGTAGGTCAGTCATCACACTCTGAGGCGCTTGGAAAAGTGTGGAGTGCAGCTGACGGAAACAGAAAAGATCCAGAGTGACACCTTGTTGCTTATTGTCGATCTCCTGTGAGGTTTCTGCTGGAAATGGCATCACTTGACCTTAATGACGTTGGCATGGAATGAAAATCTATTTTCGAAATGCATGTTAGTAATCAAAAAGATGTGACTGGATCTTCGGGTAAAACAACAGACTTCTTCATGGGGACATATGCTGGACTTCTCCACTTAAACGCCACCCTTTTCTTACACATGGAACGTAAGCTTGCATTCAGATCTGCCTTCATCCAATCAACCAATGACTTTTGGAGAGGAATTGCAGATGCTAAATATATATTATTGTTATTATTGTATGTTAATATTTTCTTCTTTCTCTAGTTTCTTACCAGGCTTTGGACACACTTATACACTGAAATTTGAATATCAAAACTCTTCAAAACTTACTCTTATATTTCTAATATGCCATATATGAGTACTTTGAGTACTATGATTGGATGGACTGGACCTTGTGGATGAATTTGCTTTATCTTGTCTTTAAAGGGATACTCCACTTTTTTGGAAATAGGCTCAATTTCACAACTCCCCAGAGTTAAACAGTTAAGTTTTACCGTTTTCAAATCCATTCAGCCGATTTTCTGATATTTAGAAGAATATTAGTAACCAGACAGTTTCTGGTCTGGACCAGAAACTGTCTGGTTACTGATATTCTTCTAAATATCAAAAAAATCGACTGAATACATTTGAAAACGGTAAAACCCAACTGTTTATTTCTGGGAGTGGTAAAATGAGCCCATTTCCAAAAAAAAGTGGAGTATCCCTTTAAATATGACCCACTCTTCCTTAATGAACTTGAGAATGTTATGGTATTAGCATAATACAAGGAGATGTATGTACCAACATTTTAAACAAAAGCTTAGAGGTTTTTAACAAAAAGGGAACGTTCAAATCGCTTAAAACAGATGCGATAGCTGATTCGAAATCGAGTGATGTTCGACGGCGTCATCCATCTTTGTAATGTATGCCACAAAATCTGCTTCAAAATCCCAGCGCTGTCATCAGTCGTGTAAGCCCGCCAACGCTTTCTGATTCGGTGCCTCGATTTTGACGGATTGGAAATGGGGCTTGAATGAGCTCTTTGCCAGACTAACTTTCAAGAGCAAATCTAAATTTACCAGAAGTTGTCTGGGTTTTCCCAGGCTATATTTGACCCAAATGTGGGTTAAAACAACCCAGCAATTTTTAGAGTGTGATCGCTTTTGGTAGTTTACCTAAACTAATTTAACATTGTAATAAATATGTATCACCATATATTGACTGTATAAAATCTAGTTTTATTGTTCTGGTTGATGCAGCATAGTATCGGCACCCTTGATGTCATGTGCAACTAAAACATACTGTTGTTAAAACAACACTAACTTGCCTTCATCACCCTGTCACCCTGTCATTTACTGTCTTCTCCTTCTCCTTCCCCTCTGTCTGTCTATTTTCTCCAGCTTGCAGAGTTGAGGAAGGAGAAGTCTCGCAATGCAGCTCGTTCGGCGGGTGAGGAGAGCTTGTCGAGTCTTTCGAGCTGGCGAAGATGCTTCCCTCCCCGGGTCGATTACCGAGCCAGCTGGACAAGGCCTCCATCATCCGCTGCCACACCATCAGTTACCTGCACATGAGACATTCTTGCCAGCCCGGGAGACCCACCCTGGAGCCCTCTAATGGAGGGAGATAACAACTGCAACACAGGGTCAGTTGTGATCATTACACCTAGAGAATGTGAAAGTTTAGATTGGCTACTTAATATGACAAAAAATTAGTATGGACGAACAGGTTTCAGTTTTCAGTCCTGTTGCCAGAAATTTGGGACATATATTCCAATAGGTCAAGATATATCAGTATTTTTTTAATAATTAATTAATATAATAATACATATAAAAACAACAGTAACAAAAGTTAAAAACCCAAATGATCTCAGGTATTGGCAGTATTGTTTTTTCTAGTTGTTAAACTTGAACTTTGTTAATGTTAACTTATGTTTCACATATATTACACAAATATTGCAATATTGGCAATTTTTCAATATTGCTTCATAAACATAAAAATATAAAATTATAAAATGCCTGTTTTATGAAGCCGATATTGAAATTTAATTTAATTAAAATTAATTAATTAAATTAAATTGATTTATGTTAAACATAATCTCATAATTTTAATAGGGCTGTCAAATGATTTAATTAATTAATCGCATCCAAAATTAAAGTGTGTGTTTACATATATATGTGGGTGCTACTGTGTATAATTATTTTTATATATATAAATACACACATATGCTTGTATATATTTAAGAAATATTTTCATGTATATACTTATATAGATTTATATATAATTTATATTATATATAAATATCAATATTTTATATAAATTTATATATATTTTTCTTAAATATACAAGCATGTGTGTGTATTTATATATGTATATATATATATATATACAAAATAATTATACACAGTGCACTCTATACATTATGTAAACACAAACTTTTATTTTGAAATGCGAATTAATTGATCATTAATGCGTGTTGACAGCCCTAATTTTAATCATTAAGTTATTTTATAAATATTTATTATTTCTAATTCATTTATATATTTAATAATTCTAATATACAATTAATCTATCAGTATTGGCAACTAGTTTGGGACCAGTTGTTGTTTTGTGTTTGTTAAAGTTTGTGTGACAATTATTTATTTTCAATTAGGTCTACAATTTCACATACATTTAAGAAAAATACATTTGGTCATTTTTACCAGTTTTGCTTCGTAAACGGGTGTTTTCCTTTTTATAATATTTGAAACCGCAGGCCTGATTGTTCTCAAGACACCCAGGTACACAAAAAAGATGAGAAATTAAGTGATCCTCACTACATATATGAGGCTTTCATCGACAACATCAACCCTGACGCGATTTGTATTTGAGGTGCCATTAACAGAGGAGATGACTTCGAGTGAACCACAACAAAACTCAATTCGAACATGACAGTGGCGGCCTGTCCGATGAATACAAAATGCGTTATTAATTTAAATGATGAATTTAAATGGAATAGGCTATTATTGTCTTATAGGTCGCTTGTGTACGTCACTTGGGACAACGCGTCGAAAATTGCCGGAGAAGCAGAGAGAGCGCTTACACATGCACACACAGGACGACACACACACAGAAAAGTAATTGAGATTGCGCACGAGAGTAATCACTCGCAGTCACTGCGAGTTAAACACGGGCTCATCTCGAAATAATGCGTTTGCTAGTTCACTGGCAACTCATTGCAGCATACAAACTGTATACGGATTGTAGGAGCAAAATCCACTGTCGAAGGCGTCATCGGGATGCATATTCCTTTCTTATGTCTCTTTTCTGAGAGAGGCTCGCTCTGTCATTTGAGTTTTATTTGAGAGCAGGGTCATTTGGCTTCTCAAATACGCTCAGTCATTCATTACGTCCTCTGATAGGTTCATCTCAATTGTGAAGTGAACAATAGATCTAACAGCCAATTAGCCGCTGCCTGTGTGGAAGCCGGCGGGGATGAACAAAAGAGCCAGAGCCAGAACTGAAGCTTGTTAACAAGTGGCCAGACCAAGGAAGTCTGTTTCTGAGAGATGGTCCTTTTGTAGCCCGCCTTCGAGCCTCATTATACCTGCCGCATCAAAGCGCATTTCGGCCCTGTTAAAATACCTGGACGAATGTCTCTCTCTTCTGCTTGCTGTTTTTGTCTGTCGGTCTCTATATTCAGTTTCAAAGCCTTGTGAGAAGCTTTGCTGTCTGCCGTCTGCTGTGACTTACTACGAGCATGCAACAGTCAATCCTTTAAAATGTAGTAAACCACCTCCAAAATGTGGTTAATTACACTATTTAAAGGAGTAGATCACTTTTAAAAAACTTTTGCTGGATAATTTACTCACCCCATGTCATCCAAGATGTCCATGTCTTTCTTTTCTTCAGTTAAAAAGAAATTAAGGTTTTTGATGAAAACATTTCACAATTTTTTTTTCCATATAATGCACTTTACTGGTAACCAAATGGTTCAAGGTACAAAAGACAGTTTCAGTGCAAACTGCAAACTGTTCAAAGGGCTTTAAACGATTCCAGACGATGAATAAGGGTCTTATCAAGCAAAACGATCGCTCATTTAAAAAAACAAAGTTTAAGTTTTAGAAGCTCAAATTTTCGCCTTGCTCTGTTCTGTGATGTGTGTTTGTGATTCTCCTGTTCAAACTCTTTTTTTGTGTCATTTGGTTCATTCAACAAACGAAAAAACGAATTGACTTGGAAAGATTTCGTTCATATTGATAAACGAGTTTGAACAGGAGAGTCACGAACGTGCATCACAGAACAGAGCAAGGTGAGCCATTTGAGCTTATAAAACTTAAACTTTGTTATTTATTTTTAAATGAGCGATCGATTTCGCTTGATAAGAGCCTTATTCATTCGTCTGGAAATTGTTTAAAGCCCTTTGAATAGTTTGCAGTTTGCACTGAAACTGTCATTTGGACCTTGAACCAGTTTGCTTCCCATTGAAGTGCCATTATATGGAGAAATCCTGGAATATTCTCATCAAAAACCTTAATTTCTCTTCTGAAGAAGAAAGATATGGACATTTTGATGACATAAGTAAATTATAAGCAAAAGTTTTTTAAAGTGAACTACTCCTTTATGGGAGATTTTTATTTTTTAAATGTATATTGCCAATAATTGACAAACTATTTAATCTGAGTATATATTAATAATACTACTTATACGATCCAGCATCAATTCCATGTTGGCTCAGGCTGGTTTATACTGGTTGGAGCAGCTAAACTAGTCAGCTTGCCCACCAGCACTCCCACTTCCCATGCGGGTGACTAAGCAAGACCAGCTACTAGCATCCCTTGCTGGTCCCAGCATGCTAAACATACCTTAAGTTGGATTTTTCTAAAAATGTAGCATCATTTTCATCATTTAGCATCACCAGCACTGTGTTCAATATAGACAGCAACTCATGTGACAAACACATAGAACTCAATCCTCACAAAAAAAAGCACAGTGAGTTCACAAGAGGTTCAGTGTGATGCCTTAAAGTGCTGTCTAGATAGGCAGACTCAGTAGATTTTGGAACAGAGCTATTGTCCCTCACACACCCACTCAATCAAATGCATAGTATAACAGGATAGAAAGAAACACACGAAGGGTAGAAGAAATTATCTGTGTGATTTGTAATTACAGAAATTAACTATATAACGAGGAGAGTGTAATTACAAGGGTTGTCTAATTGCTATTATTACTGAAGGGAAACAACTACGCTACAATTAGGTGTGTGGATGTGTGTGTATTTGTGTTTGTGTAGTAGATAAACATACCTATGAGGAAGTGAACAGGGCCAGACTGATATAGTGTGTGTGTGGTAGTGTGTAGACTCAAATGCCACCTGAGAGTTGATGAATGTAGACAGCTATGAGAAACCAAAGTATGTGATACAGACGAGACTCTCACATCATGATCGTCACACTTGGGAATATCAGATAGCTGAAGTTTTTTTTTTTTAAGTTTTACTGATACGTTAACCCACAATCAGGAACTAAAGTTCTGTTTTAAAAGAAATACATGTCTTTAGAAACTACATGCCATACATTCAGCTGTTGTAATAAAGTTTTTTTTGTGAATACCCACCACACATATATAGTATTAATAATAACATATTTAGATATAAATATGACAATATTTAAATAATAAATAATAATATAATTATTTAATTATTCAAATAATAAATAATAACATATAACAACTATATAGCTAACATAGGTAACTAAAACTAATTAACCCTCTGGGTTGGCTATTGCGCCAGTACAATCGGGCTCACATTTTTCTTATAAGTGCAAATTAATTGAAATAAAACTAAATAAATGAAAAATAATAAATAAATAAATGTGTGAATATATATATATATATATATATTAGAAAAAATAGAAATGTTACTTTGGCGACTAACTGAAATTAAAGTTCTAAAATTGCTAAAACTACTATAAAAATAAATTAAGGCTAAATAGAAATAAAAAAAAACTAAAATGAATAAAAGACAATCACATTAACTTAAATAATTAAATAAATATCTTAATGTTAGTGAGAAGTAGAAAAATAAAACGTTTTAGAAATCAATCTGCCTATACAATGGATACATTATGCTCATCTTTGCTCACTTTTTTGACAGTATCTTGAGATAAAACGGCTCTATATTTAGTGACGCACATACAAAAGACCTGAACCGGTAAGCAATCGCAACCCATTTTACAGAATATGGACGTTTGTTGTACGTAACTCCTGATTGAATTGCTCAAACGTAGCCAAAAGAAAGGCAGGCTTTACTGTTTGCACACAAACTCCTCAAATCTAACGGTTTTAATGGTGAAAGATGCGGTTGAAGGATTATATGTTTGTTTCTAGGAGCATTTTATCCAGTAAACGAGGCAGTGTCAACGGAGGTTTCACAAAGGAACGTTTGTTGACAGATGAAGCAGTCAGCTCTGTTGGATCTGACAGCAGCTGCATCAAAAAACATAGTGAATGATTTCATAATGCTTGATGTAAATGGCAGTTTTATATAGATAATGTTTTCAAAACACTTACTCACATGCAAAAGCTAGTGGGCTTTGATACCGTTTCCTATGCGATGATGTTAGCCAATCATAACAGTGGCCTTTTACTGATAAGGCTTAAACTGATCATTTCAGACATGAGGATATCTGTTTCATTTTTAAATGATTTTATAAGCATTATAAGTGAACAAGGTATAAAGGTGAATAAGTGATTACAAGGTACTTATTCAAATAAAATAAAATAAAAACATGTCATGTCCCCTTTGAAAAATGTATATTTGCCAATAGTTCAAATGAATTACTTAATAAATTCTAGTTCTTTTACTGTTCACTTTCTTTTCTCTTTAGTCCCTTAAATCAGGGCTGGGCGATAAAACGATAACGATAATTATCGCAATATAATTTTCTCGATAAAAATCGATATCAAGAGGTCGATAAATGTTCGGTAATGTTTATGCACCAAAAGCGGAGCGAAACTCATTTGAACCGCGCGCGCACACGGAGCATTTATCCGCTCGGCTCAAAGTCTCAAACGGCAGCGCACTCAGTGAGCGCAGCCTCAGCAACTCACATTGCACAGCAACATTAATCAATTATCGCTCTGGTTTATACAACTTTCACTTAGGAGCAAAAATCTGCCTTTAAACTTGAAAGAAATAAAGATTTGACATATATCGTGATAATTATCGATATTAAACTAATATAAAAAAAATTTAATCATTTAATCATCACCTTTAATCATTTAATTCCTTTAGACATGCTTACAGCTTAGTCTTTTAAATAAGCCACAATAATAATAAACTTAAATTACATAGCCATTTACACTAAAAAGAAAGAATAAATGCTATTTTAGCACACTCAACTCCTGTTTAAAATGATTTGCGAAGTGATTAGTACTGTAGGTACGAACATAGCGGCAGCTGTTCAGTGAATGTGTCCTGGTGATGCCGTTTGCTGGAATGAGCCGCGTACGACCGTGATGCATATCTCAAACTGCAGTGCAGGAATGTGAGTCCGGGTCGGGCTCCTCTCAGGCGGACGCTGACGGCGGGTGCGAGTGGCGTGAAGCGGGGGAGGGGAGGCTGTGCGCAGGTGGGGGTGGTATGGCTTTTGTCTGCTTCCCACGTTTCAAAACCAGGACTGAAAAATGAATAGACAGAGGAAAATCAATTGCATGACCTTCACACAGGGCGAGAGTGAAAGAGGGAGGAAGAGAGAGGGAAAGAGACGGAGGAGGGCGAGACGAAGGAGTAATGGAGGGACGATGAGGGACAAGAGGAAAAGTAAAATGGCTGTGACACAAAAAAAGTGATATTTTATCTCTCTTTATGAGCTTGTGCGTATGCATGTGTTGTGTGTGTGTGCGTGTGCATGCGTGTGTGTAGTTGTACAGGATCTGCAGGGGAATGACAGTCTTTATGGATAATGGGGTGATTAAACCTTTTATGTCTGACCGTCAGACCTATGGCCCTTAAAAGGATACATGCACATATATTATCCAGCAGTGCATGCGGATCAGCAGATCAAGTACAAAACAAGCGGCTCCAGTTCCAAACTGTTTTTGCACTGTTTGTTATTCAGTTAGTGGCATTTGCTAAGTCAAGCATGACTATTACTGTTGCTCATATTTCGGGGTCAACCTTAAGTATTAAACTCTGGTGCATAACTCATGCATAACCATAACCATTTGTTTCCCGTACAATGATGTAGTTCGCTGCTTCACTACCATACTACAATGCATCGTTGGAGAAATCAACTAGCTGAGTCATGAACTGTTTCCCGAAACCCTATTGCCGCAAGTATTGTTCAACCACGTTGGTTTTCGGACGTGGTGGAGTAATGACTTCTTTTAATGCAACTGATTGAGATCCAATTAACAATAGATTTTTTTATATATATAAATTACATACATGTTATCTGAGGACTATTTCTAATTGTTCTGTTATTTTTCTTTATTACCAAACTCAATATTTGGCTCGTCTCTTGCATAGTAGAGCACGTTCGCACATGCGCACTCCTCAAACACGGTACTTTAAATCTTTTGAAAAACTAAAAGACGTACAGTAAATTACATTTGTATGTATTATAAATAAAAGGTTTTACTGAATGTCAGCTTGCTTATTTTGCTCAAGATAAGGATTTATTACATCCAAATGTGATGCAATATAGAAACTATGCCTCTAACCACAGGTCGAGAGCTGTCGTTCAAACCACACAACTTTGCGATGCTGTTTGCGAATGTTCGCTGGAACGATTGTTTAGGGAAACACCGACTCGTTGAACTATGCTGATAACGACGGAACTTGCGACCATTGTTGGCTAATGATGATTTCGGGAAACGCACCCAGAATGATATCTCGCATCATTCAGCTTATCGAAGACAGACCATCCCTAATGCCTGCGACAGACTGTGCGATTTCGGCAATCCTATAAGATCATTACCAATGATCACAAATCACAACATGACATCATGACTTTTGTGTAAACATACACGCCACTTTCAAGTCAAGTGGCGTGTTATCTATACGCATTTTGAGCTATCCGTGTATTTTTGTATGCATGTATGTCTACGCCATTGATGTCCAAGTGATTCGCGTGTATGTACACGGCGTTAAATGTCCAAGCGAAACGAAGCAAAATGTAGATCTACATCTGGGGAGCAATAATTTTTTTTCCTAGGATGGTTGGGGAAAACTCATAAATGCTATTTACCCCAGTGACGGGTAGGTTTAGGGACGGGGTTGGGGTAGGTCATATATTAATACTGTAATGTAATGTTAAGTCAACGGTGTTCATTAACACGCTGAAAAGCGATTATGCGTGTTAATAGCACGCCAAAAATGGAAATACGAATTGGCGTGTCATACATACGCCATTTGATGAGATCAGTCTGACAAATCACACTGTTTGACATGGATCTAAAAAACTTGGGTACGACATGCACGATGATGACACCTATTGAATCATTAGTATAGAGGAATTCAACGTAATCAGCAAGAGCTACTGTAGTGGTAAACAAATAGAATATTGTGGTTTTTGTGGTTTTCTTTGTACGCTGAAAAGGAGGAAAACGAAAGAGGAGAATATGGATACGGTCATGGCTAGGGGCTAGTCGTCTTTGGCTCGTGACAACAGCTGTCTTTGAACCTCTCTCACTGTCATCTTTCGTTTGGGACAGCCCAAAATCTTATAGTGTGTACCGGGCGTAAGAGGTGATTTAGTCAAAGATCGACTTATTCGAAATATGGTGCTGGAGGCAAGACGGACCAACAAGTCAATCATAGAAGAAATCAAACCCAAAATGCCACCCGAAGTACAAACGATGAAACCGTGTCTGTCATACTTCGGTTATTCGGTCAGGATATCAAGATTGGAAAGAGCGAGGGTTCAAGGTCATGTTTACACCCTGGTTTTGGTTCGATTGGATCACAAGTGGACGAGGGAAACATTCTCGTTTACTGCTGGTGTCTCTTTTGTCCACTTTCAACCACTTCTGTCCTGATTTTTTCAAGGGGAGGGTCTATGTGTGGGTAAATATATGGACTTTTAACCTCTACGCAACCAGAGACGATGGAAACACACGTAGAGCAGCAGCTTTGGGCACTGTGGGTGTGTGTTAGAAATCAGGAATGGTGAGAGAGCATGGTGCTTGATACATTTTTAGTCTTCAAACCAATTTTGGGTCTTCAGTTGACAAAAGTTTAAATGTCCCATAATGTTTAAGCATTCGGTCAGTAGAGAGGAGAGCAGGCTGTTTTTAGTAGCTGTTCGAATGCATTCAACTACAAGAGTGTTTACACTACGAAAGCAATCCGGTCAAATGCGTTTTTGACTACTAAGTGGTTGAAGTTCAAAACTTCTAAATGAGTTAGAGCTCATTTTCACAGGGTTGAAATCATTAAAAGTTTGTGAATCTGAAAAACAAAATCCAAGGCCCTGGAAAGTTTTTGAAAAAAGATGCAGGTCCTTGAAAGTGCTTTCAATCCCTCTGGTCCACTAATTGTTATTTCGCCATGATTGATTTACGTCAGTTACTCACATTTACAGTACGCGTTATGTTAAGTGTTTCCCACATGAGGTACTTTGTTATATGTTTCACGCGCGCACAAAACGACGACGATGGTGCCTCAACGTTTCACAGACGCACCATGAAACATTGCAAAAATAGGCTAAAACCAGTAGGCTAAAACATGATGCCTGGAAAATGCAAGTTTCAAGGTATTTGGAATATTTTATAATGTATTTGATCTACACTATGTTGACCCCACATTAAGTCCTTTAATTTAAGGGTACTGGACCTGGAAAGTCCTTGAAAGGTCCTTGAATTTGAAGTTAACCAAGGTGTGGGAACCCTGTTTACACCTGTATGTCAGCGTCTTCCTCTTCCACTGATCCGATCAACCAAAATGCATCTTAATACCAGGTGTAAACCAAGTCAAAGAGGTGGATCGATGCAATTACAACAGGATTTCGTCAGACTAGCACAAAACCGAATCTTTTTTAATTATTTAGATTATTAAGTCACCAAGACTCGAATCCGACCTTACAGGACATAACCACATAAATACAATTTAATTCCGTTTTTTTTTTTTTTTTTTTTTTACAAGAATAAACTTAATTCATTTAACATTTATTATATTACACATATTTGTTTTTCAAACAAATGTCAGTCACACCAGCAAAGATCAGATCGTGGGCTTGCTTTCCAGTAAAAATGTCTAAACATGTTAAAACAAGATTCATTTACTTAAAATGTTCTAGTTTTAAATGAAAATAAAATCAATAAATAAAAAGTAATTAAATATAGTTTTAAATACATTTAGCGAGGTTTGTTATTAAATAGAAAGAATCTTTTGATATATTCTTTATTTTGCTTCTTGTGTACATGTGTCATATTTTAAAGATGTTTGGATGTTTTTAATGTGAAACAAGACAAAAGCAAAAGCTTTTTTTATGATAATTCAATAATGTGGTTTTGTCTTCAGACATTGTAAAAATGCAGCTATTATTGTAACTGTAGATATTAAATGTTTATACAGTTTGGGAATTTTGATTAAGTTCTGACTCGCAACAGCAGTTTCCTTTTGTCCAGGTCTCGCACTCTCTGTGACACAGTCTTTGTTTTTGACTTTCACACAGTCTCTCTCTTCTCCTTTTCACTTGTTTCTCTTACTCTCCCTCCTGCCAGCTCTCTATGTCTGTCTGTCTCTCCTATTTTCAGGCATTTAAAGCACTGAGGGCTTTTAAGGGACGTTAATTGCACTCAAATTATGTTCGACCGTGCTAGGAGAGAGGTAACAGCTTAGAAAGAGGGAGCGCGAGAGAGGGAGGGATGGCAGAGTGAAATGATAATTGCAGCGGAGAGGGACATTGCGACTGGAGACGCGTTCGTCTGTCTGAGAGTCATTCCTCCTGTCTCATACGTGAGGTTAGAGGTGGGGGAGCACAGACCGCTTTACATCCACAGCCCTGTAAACAAGTTGCTAGGCGATCGGCCTACGATTCCCATCAGCCAACTGGACTGAGCAAGAGAATATGGAATGAAAGGCCAACCTTGCAGTTTCCATAGTAACCTTCGAACTTTGTTAAAAGGTTGTCAGCTTGAAGGAGGGGGAGAAGGAAAAGAGGAAATAAATGAAAGAGTCAAAATGAGCTGAGTGTGGAGGAGAAGAAAGTCAAATGACTGTAGTTATTTCATTCATTATTGTGCTTCAACGTCCCAAAGACCCTCAAAGCTGACCCACGAGTCAAGCTTAACATGAACCTGTTATTACGCAGAGGTTTCTCATTCTCAGTTAGGATTCATGATTTAAAACTTGCTCTGAAATGTTTCTCAAAAAATTCCATAAGAAAAATAAAATGGACTAAATGAGATGACCGAGTAGAATACATTTTTTGTAATTGTTTTCTAGTCAAAATTATTGTGTAAGATAATAAAACATTTGTTTAAATTAAATATTGAAAATCTTTAATATTTAATGTAACACAATTTTAAGAGGTTTGTGCTTAAAATAATTAAAACCAATTTTCAGAACAAAACTTAAATCAACAAATGCCTTGAAAACAAGTATTTCCTAAAGTTGTAAATTGTTATCGTTTATAATCGTAAGATTTAAATATTGCCATATTTATTGCAAGATTCAAGGTGTGTGTGTGTGTGATATATGAAGAGTTCAGATGCAAAAGCCTCTAAGTGCCATTTGAAATTTTCTTCTAAAATGATTGTTTTTATCAAGCTTGTATATTTAAGTTCAGTAATTTCACTTAAATGGCCATGAAGATTACCTATTAATTGTCATTGAAGTGAAATTACTGAACTTAAATATACAGGCTTGATAAAAATGGTCATTTTAGAAGAAAATTTTAAATGGCATTTAGAGGCTTTTGCATCTGAACTCTCTATATATATATATATATATATATATATATATATATATATATATATATATATATATATATATATATACATGTTAAATATATAATATTTTAAATATATAAACAAAGCAACAGCAATGTAGCAGATCTATTCCCCAACACCAAATACATTAACATTGCCATATCCATTACCATGCCAATCTCTATTACCATCCCAATCTCTCAGAGAGTTGTCATGACAGAATTGTAATCATTAAAATATACACATGACAAATCCAGTATCCAATACCAACAGATTTGCTTTATCAAATAGATCCTCTGGACCCCCAGTCTGAGGAACATCACCATCATTCTCATCCTCTGCCCTATTGGGCCCGGTTCGACTTCGCATTAGCCTCTGCTGTTGCGACTGACTTTGGGAAATGAGGGCCGACTATTGTCCATCCATCAGGCAGTATGGCTCCTGTCAGCCCTGCCCTATAGCTCGACTGCATCACTCACAGCCCTGTGGGAAGACCCACGGTGTTTGGATGAGGGGGTTGCTTAAGTATTCAGTCGTCAACACGCATGTGACCCCCAAAGACGAACAAGCAGTGCTCTGTGTACCCACAAGTACTGAGTGGTGATCCCGCTTTCTGCGCCAGACCCCCTTTTCAGGCCTCTGAATGGGACAGACTCATTGATATTCCTGTGAGGGGACCCCATTCTTAAAGTGCCACTGAGTTTTGGGGTGTGTAGTTTGGGTGCAGGGTCTCATCTATGTGTGATATTTTCAGTGTGGTGTTCTAATGTTTAAAGAATTGTTACCAAAAAAATAAATAACTAAAACGGTCATCATTTATTCACATTTATGTCATTCTATACACTTTTATTTTTCTTCAGTGGAAGTCAAAAGGAACTATTTTGTGAAATGTTCTGGCTGCTCTTTTCCCACATAAAAAAATAAAAGTGACAGAAATCAAAAATGACAAAAAAATAGCATCATATTTAAGTATTGTAGAACGCAATGTTGCAATTTTGTTGAGTAAAAGTGATTAATTATTCCTTATTAAATTGTGATTGCGTTTTTTGCTTATTAAGGAGTTACAAAAGAGAGGAAGATTATCAAATGAGTAATAATGACATTCATACAGATTTGGATTCCCTTGTGAAAGAAAATGTGCTTAATTTTATTGAATGTGCACTAAAAACTTTTAAATTAAAGCCCACTTTAAAAGAGTTCACTTTCATGACTTTGACACTTACGTTTTAAAAAGGGGGCTTTACATCAAATGCAAAGTTTTACATAATTTAAAAAATATTTTAATATTTGTAACTTTTAAAAAATGTTGTTGTGCTTTAAAGAATTCAACTTATTGTTATGTGTTGACTGACATACTAAGGCTATGTTTACATGGAAACAATTTTGAAGAGAAAACGCAAAAGTGGCGTTGCGTTATCACTTTTTATTCTGCGTTTAGACAAGCGTTTTGGGTGGGAAATCCGTGTGCATATGGTGACGCAAAAGTGTGTGAAATTCGATGTAGTGTGCACTCCAGGCGGCTAGGTGGCGATGTGAAGCACTGCCGCACAACAACACCAAGTCCGCGCACCTGCGTACAACCTTCCCTGTCTAACAGACTTTTGCGTTTTTACCCTTTAGACGGGAATGCTACGGTGGAGCGTTTTGAGATTTCCACTCTGTAGGGTGGTTTCAATTTTTTGCAATTTTAAGCTCCAAAAACGCCATCGCTGTGTAAACGAAAGGCACATGCGATAAAAGTATTTTTACGTTTTCACCTGCAAGCGTTCTCGTGTAAACAGGGCCTAAAGCACAATAACTTGATTTGATCTATAGTGTGTTATTAAATTCAAAATTAATTTATTGTAAATGTACTGAATTGCAACATTAGCCCCGCCCTTTTTCAGCGCTTCGCAGATTGTATTTCCACAGCATGAAGGTAAGATCTTACGGATTTATGAATGGTCCACTCGTTTTTTTTTGTTTTTTTTTAAACTTCCCGGTCTACTAATTTTTATTTTGACATCTGCTTCAAACATATCAAACAATACATTAACTCGACAAAAATAATACGTTAACTCTGTAATTCGTTAACTCAACAATAAGTAATCCCACGAGCTAATAACATTTCGACACCAATGCCATAAAAAGCTTCTGCAAAAAACAAAAGTTCAAAACGCATACAATCTAAAGATTTTGCCTCTTTGTTTCTCCTGCTCATAAGGTCTATAAATATGCCATTACAAATATTACTATTACTATAATTAAGTTTATATTGAACATTAAAGTTTATTTTAGTTGACTATAAATGCTTATCAGATACGTTTGACAGTAAACGCATTTCAACGATTAAAGAAGTAATTATTAAATGATATATAAAGATGTAGTTAAGTCCTACTTACGCAAGTAAAAAACGCACTTTAAAGTTAAACTAATTGAATGTAATATGTATTTAAACTATAATACATGGTCATTTAATTGCAATTAACATGCAGTTGATTGTCCAGAAGGGTAAAATTGATGGTTATTTTAACAATTTTTACTGCTTAATGATAAAGTAGTGCGTAAGATTACATTAATTTGAATTAATTATTGAGAGCGAGAGAGAGATTCATACATCCATCTGTTCAGCATCTCTCTCTCTATTAGACTAGAAAACAAAGCAAGACATAATGTCGTGATTCAAAAGCGAAGCTATTTTATTACTGAAAGTTAAACTGACTTGGAACTACCTGTGCATTAAACTGTTTTATTGCACACCTTACAGCCAATCAGAATCCAGTATTCAGTCAAACCATGGTATAATTCATAGTATTTCATTTCAGCAGTAATTACTCTTTCTAAGAGGCTAATTCTTTGAGTGTGTTAAAGTGCACCTGTTTTCCACAAGAGGGTGAAAGTGGCATTTGCAGGTGTAAAATACCTTTCATTTCAGTATCTGTTCACGTCGCTTTTCTGAAGGGTGTGTATTTTGTCAGGCGAACACTTGTATTGTGGCAGGAGTACCACGGGAAAAAGGTTTATAGAAGTGAGCTCACAGTCCGTCTTCCGTTTAGTAGCAACTCAGACAAACGCTGTCATCCTCTCAAAACACTTATTGATTGCCACAAGCATCCCAGCCGCGCACACACACACACACACGTCCTGCTGTGAGTGCAGGGAATTTCAACTGGGCTTCCACAGCGGAAGATCAGAGCGAGGCATGTTTAAAATGCACCGCGAGTGTCATTTGTGTGATTTGTAAATTTGTTTGTTTTGTGATGACAGGCGGCCCAGGATGCAGTTGTGTGCTGAGGATGAATTAGCATGTCTCTGTCTGTATTATCAGCCCAATAAACCTCAGCGGCTCTGACGCTCGCTGTCTTTGATAGTCTCTCTGAAATACCAGTAAAGAACTGGAAGGGTGTATTAACAGCTGCTTAATGCTATTATCAGCCGTTTCCTCCTGTAGTAACCAAAGAGTGTGACTGTCAAGATGTGTTTGAGAATATTACACTTCTGCTTTTTTTGTTAAAGAGCTTGGAACTCTTCATTATGCTTATGAATATGTTTGAGAATATCATTACTAATACTAATTTTAATTGAAAAGTTAAGTTTTTTAGACTAAATTAAGTGATTTATTGATGTTTCAAGTTGTTGTGAGTGTCATTGTATTAATATAAATAATAGTATGTTCACATTTATCCTGTTTTAGAAATGGCAGACGATTGACTTTAAACAGCTGCTAAAATATTGTGGTTTTATTTTATTTTTTATGCAGTACGAAGAACAAGTCATTCGTTGGTCACTGACATATTTGAACAGCACATGGGAGCTCATCTACTACAGGTAAATATGACTCATTTAAAGTAAAGTAAATATGAGTTTCATTTATATGCGTTTACAGATATCAAAGTTAGTCATGTGATCTTTTTACAGTATGTTACAATTAAATTATGATTTGCTGCTTAATATTTCTGTGGAAACTGTTTACAACACTATTCAAATAAATGCTGAAGTTTTGATTCATTTCATGATCAGCATATTAGACTGATTTCTGAAAGATCATGTGACACTGAAGACTGAAGATGCTTAAAATTCAGCTTTACCATCACAGGAATAAATTACTTTTTTTAAAGCATATTAAAAAAAGAAAACAGTTGATTTAAAATGATAATAATATTATAGCTTTTACAGTATCTAATTCTGCATTTCCTAATGAACTCCATTCATGCATGCATAAATGTCTTGTAGTGTCAGAACTGGTTTGAGTTCGCTTTTGTAAATATGTCTTGTTGTTTAAAATTATGAGCAATATGCCTTCAGTAATGGAATTTGGCTGTCTGACTTTAAAATAGTAATTTGTCAGAGACATTTTTATATTATTATTATTAGAAGGGTTACCTTGAGAAAAAAGTAAAATGTTCAAAGAGGGGCGGCGCTGATAGAAATCAAATTAAAACTTCTAAAAAACCTTATGATTCTTTGTCTCGTCCTTTGTCAGTAATAACTAGATAATTGCGCTTTATTTCCGCCATTCCCGTCATTCAGGTCCACTCTCATTTGCATAGTGAACTCGTCACTTGCATAAATTACCTCTGCAACAACATCCGTCGTTCTCAACTAAAGTGCCCACTCTTGCCTGTGTGTTATATACAATTAATATTATTCTTTAAATTAGTCCTTTAATTGGGTGACTGTATGCTTTTTATCTGTCAAGCGCTGTTCTGGTGTACCAGTTTATTTTGAAGTCAGGGGAAGCTGTTGTGGTTTCTGTCTAAATCAATTTGATTCTTCCCTCATGCTGTTTTCGCTTTGAAGTCGATGCTTATGTCTACAGCCATAGACTTGATTCCATAAACATCTTGAGATTTGTTCAACAGTATTGATTTTGTTTAGTTTTAGTTTAAGTTTGAAGTGTTACACCACTGAAGTGTCATATTTTTGCGACGCTGGATAAAACAACCAATTTTACATCCTTAAGGTGACATTTCTAAGTGAAAGATGATAATTAATGATGGGGAAAAAACTTTATCCTTTAGGCATTGCATCATGAAAAGTGCAGTCTATATGTGAAAAATAATACAATAAATTGAAAATAAGAAGAAGAAAGTCATTTCAATCGATTGCGTTCATGTGGACATTTAAACATCAGATATTCGGACTGGCTGCGATTGTGTAGTGCAAAACTTGCTTAATTTGCTTAATTGTATTGCATGTGGACTTATAGTGTACTTTTTTTGAAAATCTATAAATGCAAATTATACAATATTAATAAAATAAGTTCACTTAAGTGTACTTAGAGTACATTTTCATGACTTAACACACTTGAGTGCACAAAAGTGCACTGTGTAATGATGTCAAATTAAGTTTTATAGTATGTTTTAAATGTTTGAATAATCTTTTGTCAGGCTTTAAAGAAGCACACTTATTTTGATGTGTTGAGTAACATACTAAAGTACATGTAAAGTTTCAGCTACAAATGTGTTTTTCTCTGCAGTCTCTGGATGGATTTGTGTTCGTGGTCAGTCAAGAAGGCAGATTTCTGTACATCTCAGAGACCGTGTCCATCTACCTTGGCCTTTCACAGGTGAGACGGAAACACTTACACATTGTAGCGTACTTCATGCTTGGGCTGTTTATTTAATGTGTTCATTTAGTGTTACCAATTATTTTGGTAACAATTCAATGTCATTTATGTCTATTTGTGTTTAAAAAACTAAGACAAATCATGTGCAAATTCATAAATTAACACCATTGCTGACTATTTACATTTATTCATTTAGCTGATGCTTTTATCCAAAGCGACTTACAATTGCTATATATGTCAGAGGTCGCACGCCTCTGGAGCAACTAGGGGTTAAGTGTCTTGCTCAGGGAGCATTGGTGGATTCGAACCCGGGTCTCTCACACCCAAGGCATGTGTCTTATCCACTGCGCCAATCCACCCCATGTGTTTTCTCCTTAAAACTGCAGTGAAACAAAGACAGTTTCAAAAACATTGTTTCCTACCGTCATAAACATGTAATTAATCTCGTCAATGTGCTGAGTGGGGCTTTTCCACGGTGAGCACAAGAACATCTTTAAGAAGGGACGGGAAAATATCGGGTACATTTAGCAATATGAATTATGTTCATGATGTATATTACGATGTCAAGATGAACTGCATGCTTTTCTCCACCGATGTTCAGTTGTTCAAAGCGTTTCTAAGGATACTGAGTTTTAGGAGGAAACTGTCTGACTCTGAGCTGGTGAATGGGAACATGGTTTGTGCAACATTAGCAACACACTATTAGCTGTTTCATAACATAGTTAAGCCAAAGGCTAATCATATCAATTACCGTTATGTGTCCGATGTACACTCACCGGCCACTTTATTAGGTACACCTGTCCAACTGCTCGTTAACACTTAATTTCTAAGCAGCCAATCACATGGCGGCAACTCAGTGCATTTAGGCATGTAGACATGGTCAAGACAAACTCCTGCAGTTCAAACCGAGCATCAGTATGGGGAAGAAAGGTGATTTGAGTGACTTTGAACGTGGCATGATTGTTGGTGCCAGAAGGGCTGGTCTGAGTATTTCAGAAACTGCTAATCTACTGGGATTTTCACGCACAACCATCTCTAGGGTTTACAGAGAATGGTCCGAAAAGAAAAACATCCAGTGAGCGGCAGTTCTGTGGGCGGAAATGCCTTGTTGATGACCAGAGGTCAGAGGAGAATGGCCAGACTGGTTCGAGCTGATAGAAGGGCAACAAATAACCACCCGTTACAACCAAGGTGGGCAGAAGAGCATCTCTGAACGCACAGTACGTCAAACTTTGAGGCAGATGGGCTACAGCAGCAGAAGACCACACCGGGTGCCACTCCTTTCAGCTAAGAACAGGAAACTGAGGCTACAATTTGCACAAGCTCATCGAAATTGGACAATAGAAAATTGGAAAAACGTTGCCTGGTCTGATGAGTCTCGATTTCTGCTGCGACATTCGGATGGTAGGGTCAGAATTTGGCGTCTACAACATGAAAGCATGGATCCATCCTGCCTTGTATCAACGGTTCAGGCTGGTGGTGGTGGTGTCATGGTGTGGGGAATATTTTCTTGGCACTCTTTGGGCCCCTTGGTACCAATTGAGCATCGTTGCAACGCCACAGCCTACCTGAGTATTGTTGCTGACCATGTCCATCCCTTTATGACCACAATGTACCCAACTTCTGATGGCTACTTTCAGCAGGATAATGTGCCATGTCATAAAGCTGGAATCATCTCAGACTGGTTTCTTGAACATGACAATGAGTTCGCTGTACTCAAATGGCCTCCACAGTCACCAGATCTCAATCCAATAGAGCATCTTTGGGATGTGGTGGAACGGGAGATTCGGATCATGGATGTGCAGCCGACAAATCTGCGGCAACTGTGTGATGTCATCATGTCAATATGGACCAAACTCCCTGAGGAATGCTTCCAGCACCTTGTTGAATCTATGAAACGAAGAATTGAGGCAGTTCTGAAGGCAAAAGGGGGTCCAACCCGTTACTAGCATGGGGTACCTAATAAAGTGGCCGGTGAGTGTATAGAGCAATACATAAAGGCCATTAACATTCTGAGACATCGACTTACAGACAAGTCTGTATAATTCACTCTTCTGAATCAGCTTTCAAACATATATGGCTGAATCGAACCAATTTTTCTACTTTGCACTTTGTGTCGGTACAACAGACCGAGTGGATCAGGTAGTCTGTGCTGCTTTGAGTGGAGGCGGGGACTAATATGCATATTCATTGATCCATGTACTATATGAAGGAAGGGTACAAGAGTTACATTCAAGCTATTTTAAGCCATGTCATTATGATTATCGAAGATTAGTTTTAAGGGATGCAATTATTGACTGCACGGGGACTTTAAAAATGAATACATAAAACATTTTAGTGTTGTTTTTTATTTGTTGTTGTTATGAAGCGCTTTTTGTGTGAAAGATCAATATGCATCTAACTTGGACAAATATTGAGTATGCAGTTATCGACTTATCATTATAACTATTGTTTAACTAATTCGATTGAAATCGGAAATCGGTTGACAGCCCTAGTTTATGTAATTAAACCCCAGCGATATACTTTCATCTGTGTTCATCTATGGTTGTGTTTTTTGCGTATTGTGAATTTCCCCGTCTCCCCGTGCTCATTTCTCCCGCTCTCTTCCTCTCTCTCGCCTCTCCAGGTGCTTTCTCTCTGTTGATTGCCTGTGGCCTCTTGTACAGGGAATGTTAAGTCCTGCCATTTCACCCAGATGCATAAATAATAACAGTAATTACTCGCACAGCAATCAAAGCGTCGCTCCAGCGAGCCGGGGTCTGTCTCGGGAACAAATCGATAGACATCTTAAAAGCCCCATTGATTGTGTGGCAAAAAGAATACACACACACAAACACACTCTTGGATGGGTATGAGGGGGGATGGGAAGACAGATAGTGAGTTTAGGAGGGAAAATAGATGTGAATGAGTTTGTTTGGTTGAGGAAAACAAGTGGAATTGTGAGTGGTCAACCCTTTTATGGGCGTCTTGCTGTTTCATTATTGACAAATTCTGATCCCTGAATACCAGGAGACATATTCAGAAAAAGTTTTCAATGCTCACTGCTTACAAGGAACTACCTTCTAAAGGTGCATCACATTAGCATATTTTTCATGATATTTCACAGGCAAAAAAAGGTCCATTGTCTAATGTCAACTAATGTGTAGCGATGTATGAAGCACAGCTCACACAGAAGTCACTTTTCTGTTGGTCAGCACACCGAATGCATCTAAAACTTTCAGCCTCAAACCTTTAGGCAGCGTCCAAATTGAAAAAATGACTTTATACTGTACATGACTTATTTTGGTGCAGTTCACAGAAGAAGAAAAAACATGCCACACAAAATACTAGTACTACAATGTCCTACTTGCATGAAGTGCACAAGACATGACACGACAATTTGAATACTTCCCTACTATATAGACCTTATGCACCAGAGAAACGTGGGTGCCGTCATCTTTAGAATATCGTCTTTGAACTTCCGTTTTTGCGATCGCTCTGTATATCTCTTAATGGCATTGCTGTCGAGGAGTAAGTAGCTGGTGAAGTAGATTTACTTATTGTAGAGTTAACATAAGTTATCATGAGCATTGTAATGTTTACCATAAGCATTGTAAAGCAGATGTCTTAACAAATGTCGACCGGGAATTTTTTACGAGCTGTTCATTCATCTCTATGCAAGATCACTGTGAAAATACAGACCGGAAGTCAAAAGACAACGAGCGCAACCCTGAAAAGGGGCGGGGCTACATAAGGTCTATAGTATACGAAAAGCAGTACGCGAGCAGAGTAGTATGTCCGAAATCATAGAATTCTGAAAAACAGTAGGCAAAAAGAGCCCGGATGATCTACTGCTTCCGGCGAGATTCTGAAGTGCGCATACTGTGGACACTTGGATCCCATGATGCCAGCGGGAGAGGAGTTGTTGTCGTTATATTTGAAAATGGCGGAAACCGGAGACGCGGCTGTAACGTTAGTAGATAAATACAGACACACATGCGTATCTCTATTGATTCATTCATGTTTTTTTATCGATGGTAATGTCACAAGCAAATAAATGGCTTTTTCCTTGCCAAAAATCAACATCTGTCATTGTTCATAGGGGTTGTGTGTGTGTTTCATGAGGTAAAATTTATTAGGCCTAAATAAATGTTATTTGAGAAATTCCGCAAAAGGCGTGATCTGCGAGCAGCTGACCGACGCCTCCTCTTGATTGTCTGCTCGGATGACGTAAAAACGCAGATGAAAACAGAAAGCAGAACTAAAAACAGCACAAAGTTGGTGCAGTCAGTCTCTTTAAATTTAATTAAATTTAAATTTTCACTGTTATGACAGCGTATGTCACGTGACAACAACGTGGCGCATGTAGTACGTCCGGACTCATTCATGCTACCCGTATTCATACTAGTAGAACGTACTTTTTTAACTGTCACAAAGTACGTTCTTATTTAAATGTAGTATCTTACTCACATAGTGCGCAATTTCGGACGCAGCCACGGAACTGTTTGACGTTAGCATGTTGCTATCGATGTAAAATGCATCAAAAAATGCATAGCAGACAAAAGTAATGTACGTAGTAGGGTGTGTGACGGAATTCCGAAGCTCGGTTTTTGGTGTCACGGTTCGATACGAGTTCAGTACAACAGGAAAAAGCATCAAATCCAATGCTAGGTTTCTTTTCATTTATTCTGACCAGACACTAGTGCAAATTACAGTTTGTTCCACCTAGCGGCATTTAGTCCACTCTGAGGTAGTTGGTACAGTACAGCCTCCTTTAGTGTATAAAGGACTAAAAATAAAATAAGGAATTGTTAATTTGTTACTCTAATTGATAGATTGACCAATGATGCACGGAAAAATGCAACGGCTGTTTTCAAATGTATTCAAAATGTAAAAAAAGGTCAAAAAGTGTTCAAAATCACAAGAAACAGAAAAAGGTGGTTGCTAACAAGTGGCTTAATGGGACTATAGGGATTGTTTGAGACATTAAACACCATCAGCCGAATAGGTAAACTTACTTACTCACTCTTGCAAACTATTACTCCTCAGATTGTATATATATATATACATTATAAAGACTGAAAGAGTTGTCGGAAGCTTTGTGGAGTTGACGTTTAAGTCGATCAAACGCGGTGTAGTTTGTTTATAGTCTTAAGCCTTATTTCTGGCAATTGCGGCTTAATTTGGATACATTTAATTAAATTTGTTTTTGGGAGCAGCAGTGGCAATGTTAGCAAAAGGATTATTCTTTAGTGTAGTTCTTTATCTGATCATGCACCAGTTTTTGGATGTGTGTATATTATTATTTAGATTTCATTTGTGAGAGTTGTCTTGATCAGTATCAAACTTTTGTTGATCACAGAGATTATTTGTTTCCGATAATCCAAAAGCAATAGAAAAATCCTATTGGGTTGCTGACGAGAAAACCAGTGTGATGCTAACTTTCAGTTTGGTCTACAAAAATATGCCATCACTGCAACACTCTATTGTTGTCTGGTCGAGTTTACACGGCCACGGTCCTTCACTCCGGCCTCTGTCTGGGTCTCTAAAGGTCAACACAGGAGGAAATACATTAACTGTAAGCACAAGACCCCACTTGTTACCTTGTGTCAGAGGTCATGACACGCCATCATAGATAGAGCTATCCATTCTGGTTAATCCTTGTGACCTCTTGAAAAGACAGTAGGGTTCCTTGAGGCGGATTACCAGGGGTCAGGAACCTTGAAAGCGGGATGATACGCCTGCCTCCAGACTGCTTGCCCTACAGAAGCCAAAGCTTCAGGCCTAGATGGAGGTCTAGGAGCTTAGCCTCTCGTCTCCTCTCCGCGGCCAGAGCCACAGCATCTGGGAAATATTGAGGGGCGTATGGGGTGGGAAATTGATCCTGGGCTGATTAGTATGCAGACCATCACCTTGCCTCCTCCCCATCTCTTCCTCCTCCTCGTCCTCTTCTCTTGCTCCTCTCCCATCAGTCAGGAGCAGACTGAGAGAGTGTTGTGGACAACTGCCCGGACGCCTCATACATATTAAATCCCTGCTATTATTTATATCATGTCTTTTCTCTTGCTCTCTCCCGCTCTCTCTCTCTCTCTCCTCTCTCTCTTCTTAACCCTCTTCTTAACACTTACCAACAACCTTTTCTCACTTCTTCTGTTTCTCATTCCTCTTTCAACATCTCTCTGGTTCTTTGAAGAGCCTTTCTACTGATGATTTTCAAACAATTTGTTATTTTGGGTTCTTGCTATGGTTGTTAGGATGTTAATTTTATACTGGTAATTAGGAAATGATCAAATGTAAGGATCAATAAAAATATATATTATATATATTAACTCCCCGCCAGCATTTTTGACCATTTTCACAAGTTTCATGGCCCCCAGAATATTTTGTTGTATGAATATCAAAACATGCAATATATCAAAAGAAAGAACAGAGCCTCTTCTTATTAACTGTTTAATTCTAGCTTATTGTATTTTTTTATCAACTCTTGAATGTGATCAGTTTTATAAAAAAGCAACATTTTGAGCAAAAAGCTGAGAAAATCATGTTTTTTTATAGACTACGTCTGGATTGAATTCAGAATGATAATCAAAAGAGATGGAGTAGATCGAACATCCTTAAAGCTTGAACAGTCCTATATCTCGTCTGGGTCACATTTCATTCAGTAACATTGTTTTGCAGTTTTGATTTATAGGTTGTTTAATGTTAATGATTGCATTATTTTAAATATGCTATCGCTTGTTTCTGCTTCTTCACATGTTTTGATCTGGAGTTGGGCTTCCTTGCCGCTGGTTGATTTGTGGGCTATTTTTGAATAGCCATTTGTTGCACTGACCTGGCAAACCTGGTCATTGTACAGTACATCGACATTAAAATAAGTGCGTCCTACTTGCCATATATCGATTGTATTGACCAAATGAAAATGTAAATGTTTTCAAATAAAGAACTTTACTGACGTTTAAATCTAACAACTCAGTCAGATCAGATCACTCATTGCAAGTTATGTAGCTACCTTTTGAGCCCCTGAAATGTCTTAAGCACGGAACACACCAAGCCGACGCCAACAAACTAGTGCTGATGAAAGCCAATGAAAGCTGTGTTGTCGCCTCTCGTCGAGGTAAAAAGCTGCATTTGAACACACCGAGAGAACTACAGGCGACTGTCAGCTAGAATGTGTGTTTAATGAGCCAACTGTCTATTTCTGTGGATATATTAGTCTATATTCGTCATTCAAAAAGTGAATATTTTATTCACATTTTATAAATGAATATTGCAGGTTAAATTCAAGAGAATTTCGGTTCTAAATTTCAATTATGACTGAACACGTTTTTAAAAAACTGGTTCCTTGAAACTAATTGTCCAAATGAGCAGATTAATTGCTGTAAATAAGACTTGCCAATCTATGTCCAGTCCCCTATAATCTACTATGTTGCATGCTTTTTCCACAGTGGCATTCATTCTTACAGACCCAGTGTCCTTCAGTGGTTCATTTTAACTGAGATTTCCCAAAAGCTCCCTCATGCACCTTTGGCGTGCATGAGCGGAGCTTGCTTCCGAAAATTTGAGATCCCATCAGTGCTACTTCAACAAGCTAAACAACCCTCTCCAAGGCATTGTGGACCAGATTAAGTTCTCCAAGCCAGACCACCTGTCTGCTGGATTTACCTCCACCTTTACCTCTCAATTAGCCGACACCGGCTTAAAACCCCAGACTCTTCTCCAATTCATCCCTCAACTGATCCCCAATTACACAGCTCCGCTTTTCATCCACCGTCTCCTTTCTGCTCTTCCCTCTGTTTGCATGCAACCTGCCTTGCACACACACATTAGTGTCCTTGACGGCCAGCGGAAAATCCTTTAAAATCCCTCCGTAAATGGATCTAATCCCATAATAAATGGCTGTGTCCCACAGACAAGGGTGTGAGGGAGAAACCAGCCTTTTATCAGGATACTGTAGAATGAAATCTGACCCACACAGATGACTTTTTTTATAGATCCAGGAGTCGCAGAAATGCAAATTACAACATTTTAACCTTTACTAAAAAACTGTTATCTTGTACTCATCTTCTGAATCCAATCTTGTATGCCTTTTTCTTTTGTGCAAGAATGTCCAGGCTGCTCTATTTTTGTTTGAAAGACACAAGTCTGCTCTAAAAGTAACAGAAAAGTAACAGAAGTCCATATTATCCTTCCTATATTCGTCTAAAGCCTTAAATATAAAATAAATGCTTTTTAAAAATATTTTAAAGAAATTTGTATACAAATAGTTTTTTTTCCTGTCACTGCTGTCAAATCTTCTTCATGCTTGCAATAATAATACAAAAATCACATTATGTAGTATAGGACAGTGATTCTCAACTAGGGGGACTTTTAAAGGGGACTTCAAACTTCTAAAGTGTGCTTACAAATTGAATAAGAAACTCATAACAGTTGAGCTTCATAAAACTTAGGACACCAACCATGTATAGATTTAACAATGTTATAGAAATTAAGTGATAAAGTGATTTCAAACCCATTTTCCTCTTTTCTGTGGAACACAAAAGCATGTCCGAGCTGCTCTTTACCATGCTAACAAAAGTTGAAAGGGGACCAAGATGGTTCAAAAAGTCCATGGAAAAAAAGAGGCATTGAAAAATAAGGTAAAGCAAATACAAAATCAAGATATTTCTTCCTATTACATCCTACTTTCTTGGAAAACCTGGATACATTACGTAGTCTAATTTTAAAAGTGAGATTTCTAGACCTGGAGAAGTCATATGAATTAATTAGGGACTGTGAAACGATTAATCGCGATCGCAAAGTTTGTGTTTACATAATACGTGTGTGAACTGTGTATAATTATTTAGTATATATAAATACACACACTCACGCATGTGTATATTTAAGAAAAATTTGCTTATGTATACTGTATATATATTTAATTTGTACTATGCATAAATATTTTATATATAAATAACACATTTTTCTTAAATATATACATGTATGTGTGTGTTTATATATACAAAATAATAATACACAGTTCACACACATCTATTATGTAAACACAAACTTTTATTTTGAATGTGATTAATCACGATTAATCGATTTCACTTAAAAGTCCATTTTTAAAACGAATATTTATTTTTCTATTTAAGTCAAACTCTAAGCATTTTAGCATGTAGGAATTGACTAAAAGTATATTTAAAAATCCTCATCCTTAGATCATCGTATCCATTAAATCATGAACAACTGGAAGAGCTGTGCAAATGCGTTGTTTAAAAAGAGTGGGAAGCCTAAAATGAAAGATTATTCTGTAAATTAAATTGACTGAAACTAGAAATGTTGGGCCCCTGAATATTGTAGTGAACAATGGGGGACGTTGGAGTCATAAAGATCTTGACCATCTTGGTCCCCTTTCCACTTTTGTTCACATGGTAAAGAGCAGCTTGGACAACTATTCCTTTAAGAATGATTTGTAGGTTTTTCTTTTGTTCATTTTTATAACATGAAGTCTATACATGGTTGGTGATTTAAGTTTTTATGAAGCTCGCCTGTTTTGAGTTGCTTATATGATCTGTAAAATGCAGCAGGTAGAATATTAATTCGAGGTTATGGTACACCATAATTAATGTTTTATGTGTAGCGTTGCTTTTATCTCTCTCTGATGTTTGCTTCCCCAGTGTAATGGTTTAGGAATATATGTGTGCTTTATACTTGCGCATTACATATGTAGGAATAGCTATAGACGATCTTGTTTTTTTGTCAAGGTCTCATTGGTTTTTAGCCAATATGTTGTGATCTATGTCATGTTTCTTAAATGAGTGTTACTTTGTATTGATCTGTATGTATGTGTGTATCTGCCTGCTCAGGTGGAGTTGACTGGCAGTAGCGTGTTCGATTACATCCACCCTGCGGATCATGTCGAGATGGCAGAGCGTCTTGGCATTAGGCCACACCTTCAGAGCAGAGGCAGGCTGTCAAACGTCCCATGAGAGTGCTTCAAGCTCCGCCTCTGCATCCTCACTGGCTGGCACTCCAGAACCAGGTAACGCCCCTTTGGAGGTCTAGCTTTATTTACCTTACATTTTTCCTCGATATTTATGGAGACTCTGAAAGTATACCGTAACTTTCAGAACTCAAATCATACAAAGAAAAATGCGCGGCAGTATCTTTTTGTCGTTAATAAGATACATACATTTTAACACATGATTTAACACACAGTATTCAGTGTTGGCACACTAAAACCCATCAGATCTTGTGCTGATCCTGGGTAGAAGACCAGCTGTTCTGCAGCAGAGCTCTGTTTCTCATTGTCAAGAGGGTATTTGCATAGAAGGCTTAAAGTGTAGCAGCAAAAAACACTTGTTTAATTCTAAGGGTCAGAGAGAGGGTGGAAAAATATCACTGCTTTGGGTGCTAAAAACCTTGACAAATATTATAAGTGGACCACAGGGAAAAATAAAATTATAGATCTTTCCTGCTTATTTCTCAACATTGATTGTTCTGAGCTTCATTAACCCGGACTCATGAAAAAACATAACTGATTATGTTTTGGCGAATTGAGTTATTTAAAACTATAATATATTTTTTTAAATAGAAGAAAATGATGTCATTAATTTCTCACCCTCATGTCGTTCCAAACCTGTAAGACTTTCGTTCATCTTCAGAACCCAAATGAAGATCTTTTGATGAAATCTGAGAGCTTTCTGTCCCTCCATTGACAGCTACGCAACTACCACTTTGACGCTTCGAAAATAAAGAGATCGATAAAATAATCCATATGAATTGAGCAGTTTATTTACTTTCTGAAGAGTATCAATCGCTTTATATGATGAACAGATTTAATTTAGGCTTTTATTCACATATTCACTTCTGGTAAACGGAAGCATGTTTGCTTGATGTGCAAGAACCAATGAGGTTCAGTCTCGTGTTACGCAGCACGTTTGAGCTTCAACAAGAACCAATGAGGTTTGTTTTCGTGTGAATGTTCGGTTGAGCTTTCTATTTTGCTGATCAATGTTTATATGTGAAAAAAGACTAAATCAAACCTGTTCATCTTATAAAGTGATCGAGTCTCTTCAGAAAATTTGGACTAAACCGCTCAATTCATATGGATTAGTTTTACAATCTATGAGCTATTTGAAGCTTCAAAATATTAGTTGCGTAGCTGTCAATGGAGGGACAGAAAGCTTTCAGATTTCATTAAAAAGATTTCATTTGTGTTGATGAAAGATGAAAGTCTTACAGGTTTGAAATGACATGAGGGTTAGTATGTTTTCATTTTTGGGTAAAACACTTTAGCCCTCACTGGAGCATAAGCAGGTTGTACAAATAAGATTTAAACAAATTCACCAAAACATAGACTAGTTAGGATTTGACATGAGACTGTTCTGGCTGTTCAGCTGCTAATTTTTGTTGTTATATCAGATCTGTGGACTGTGAAATATTGTTTAAAGGTTCATCTTTGTGTTGTGTGTTTTCCCGTGTAGCTCCATCCAGCCCCTGTTCTCCAGTTAGAGAGTTTTCAGAACGTGGCTTCTTCATCCGGATGAAATCCACCCTCACCAAGCGTGGCCTCCATGTTAAATCCTCAGGCTATAAAGTGAGTCCTTCATGTGAAATATGTTACATGTGTGAGGATTGGATCAAAATTGCATTGTTAAAAGAAAGTCATAATGGTCTTTGTCACATTTTAAAATTCAAATTTAAGTTCCTCTTAACTCACGCATTTATTTTTTATTCTTGTTCTCTGTACCGTTAAATATAAAATATTAAGTATAAAATTAAAATTATTGTTGCATTCGTTATAAACAATATATATTATAAACACCAAACCTATACAAATTTAAAGCGAAACTGAATGTGATGAGAGAAACAACACTGTTTGATTAGATTATTAGTATTTAATCATTTTTATAAGTGTTTGATTTCATAAACTGAACTGCTCATTTAATCCCGGTGAATTCAGGTGATTCATGTGACAGGTCGGATTCGGTGTCGGCCAGCCCTGGTGCCAGGCTCCCCCCGCCCCTTGCATCGGCCAATGGGATTGGTTGCCCTGGCGCACACGCTTCCGCCCTCCACGCTGAATGAGGTGCGCATGGAAAGTAACATGTTTGTCTTCCGCGTCAACATGGACCTGCAGATCAGCTACTGCGAGAACAGGTAACCTCCCAGCATGCCTTTCAGTCTTAATTACATTATCTCTAGCTAGAGTGTTTTGCCCATAATTATTGTAAATAATCATATGTACCATATTTTATTGCATTAAAACTGTGTCCCAAGCCTGTGGAATTTAATTGCACTACATGGCCAAAATAAGTATGTTTGAAAATTAAAATGTATGTGCACTCAAAATTAAATTTTTTCAGTGTCTGTGAAGCAAGCTGACATTTAATACAGTAAACGATAGCACTTTATTTTACAGTCCTGTTCCGCATGTACACTGTAAAAACAATAAGTAAAATTTACTTAATTTTTTCAAGGCAAGTTTTTTGCAAGTATAGTTTACTTAACATATAATTAAGTAAACTATACTTAACTAAGTTAAGTGAGAGTAACATATGCAATTAGGTAATTTTTATTTAGCTAATTAAAGATTAAAGTAACATCTATTCTATTTAATTGAATTTTTCTTAGTACAGAATTTCACTCAAACAATATAACATTGAAATAAACCACACTGTTTAAGTAATCAATACTTGCAGAGTGTCTCATCGTGTCTTCACTTATGGTATAGCATGTGTGAACGCATACCTCAATACTTGGTAGACAATACACAATGACGGTAACATTTGATAGATTGTTTTTGTGTTTGAATGTGTCATTTTAAGTAGAAAATGAACTCCAAATTTCACAAAATGGCACTAATCCTAACAACAAAAGTAATGATAAAATAGTGTAAATACAGCTGGAAAACAGTGAAAAATCAACCTCATTAATTATTCATGGCCCAGTGCATGATGGGAACACCAGTATCAGAAAAAATTGAGTAATTTTACTTAATTTTATAATGTTGATATTTACGCTTTCATTTCTACACGATTGAATTGAGTTCTACTATAGAATTTACTTATTTTTTTAAATTCTTGCCTGAACTAACTTTTTTCATGTAAATTACTGTTGCTGCGTCCGAAATCTCCACTCAAAGCACTACTCCCTACCCCCTATGTTGGGGTTAGAGAGCAGAGCACTATATAGCGAGCTCACCAACATAACAGAAGCCACTTTCGGACACTGACTCGATCGTGTCTCGGCGTCGTTTGATTACATCATCTGTCAGCTGGTGCCGAGCCGGCTCTGGGCTAAATAGATTTTTTAAAATAAATACATTACACTATATTGAGCTTATTTCTCCAAAATTTAAAAACTAAAAGTGATTTCTGAACGTTTTTGTTATAATGCGCTACTCCACACATGATTATAACTTATTTTTACGATCAGCGCAATGCATGATGGTATGTAGGGCTTAGGTTAGTGACCATCGGTTGTTCACTACTTTTCAAAATGCATTCTGGGATACATTGAGTGGACTATATAGGGTATAATAATCATCACTATACATTCGGACAGCATGCTACAAAATGGCTGAGCTCACTATATAGTCCACTATATAGTGATTAATGGGAGATTTCGGACGCAGCAATAGTTTTTTTCTGTAGTATTTACTTCACCACAAAATCATTTTTATCAGTGTACATACCATGTACTTATTGTAGTTATTGCAATAACTGGGTAATACAGTAACTAGGTCCTAACCTGAACCCATGTAGTTACCTTACGTATATTACCCAGTACTTACACATGCTGTAAAATAAGGTAAAAACAAAGTAAACATTTAATAAATCTGCCATAATAAATGAAAGTAAGTGTTGTAAAGGCCAATTCACATTGACCGCAACTGTTGGCGTCTGTCCGAGCTTGTTCTCGCTGTTTTAGACATGTTGTGTCGCCACTTGTCGGGTCGTGGAATGTCTGAGAAGTGATGTACTATATTGAGGTATGGCTGTCTGTTGGTGCAGTGTGAATTGGCCTTTATATGAGTCCTTGTGTGGGTTTTGTAGGATTTCAGAGTATATGGACCTGAGCCCAGCTGAGGTGGTTGGCCAAACCTGCTACAACTTTATCCATGCGGAAGACCTGGACACCATCAGACTGAGCCATGAAGACTGTAAGCCTACACAGCTCATCATTTTCTTTTATATTCATTTTATTATCATTTGTAAGTATGTATTTCATGTCACGAAATTGATCACGCTTTTGGGTTTTATCTTGTCACAATGACCATCAAACTGTTATCCTTTACCTGTAATGCACTGTAGGATGATAGTGATGCTGAGAGCATAAAATGAATGGAAAACGAAATTGTTTGTTTGAACAGGTCAACATTTAAAGAACAGTTGTATCTGTTTTGACAGTTTAAGAGCCTGAAGCTGCTGTTTACATTTTGACAACATCGCCCCCTAGCCAAGTAAACTAATTGTGTAACTCTTCTCCACTTCCAGGGTTAAGAAATGTATTGTGGTTTTCAGATATTCAAGCCTTATATTTAATGTCACTCCTTTACTAACTCTTTCCCTTCTCTCTTAGTGCTGCGGAAAGGGCAGGTTGTGACGGGGTATTATCGGTGGCTCCAGAAGAGAGGAGGGTATCTGTGGATTCAGTCCTGTGCCACTGTGTCCATTAACCATAAAGCGCCCCATGAGCGTAACGTCATCTGGGTCAACTATGTTCTCAGGTCAGCTTCCTAGTGACCTTATGTGTTTGTGTTTTTGAGTGTTGCGGTTCAGTACAAAAAAAATATGTTAATGTGATGAGTTTCCACAGTGGCTCTTGTAAACGCTCTTCCTCTCCATCTGTCTACAGTAATCTTCATCACACAAGTGCACACACGTTCAAAGAAGTCAGACAAAAACAAGAAAAAAATTGGCTGAATTTCAGTGATAATTGGACTGGTGATATATAATTACACCAAATGGATGTCAAAATTTTCTGGCTGAATGGTGTTTTAGTTAATTAGCTTTGTAATTACGATAGCTAATTAACTTCTATAGCACCCTGCTTGAGTCATGTTCAGAAGGGCTTTTCTGGTGTGTGTGTGTGTGCATGTTGGAAGCGTTATCACGAGTGAGTACTTCTCATTCCACGCTGTGTTTCTCTGTGAGGAGGAAACTCTATTAAAGCTATATTCCAAAATCTTCCTAACCGTCATGAAACCTGTGATTGATTTGGAACTTTCTAGTGTGCATATGTCATTTATTGGCACAAAACCAAGTTCTCATGCACAGCACGAGACTCGGTTATGTTTACAATTTATCCCAATAGATTTTGCAAGTGTGTTCTGCTAAGCCAACCATGATTTAAGTATAAAATACAAAACACACAAATGTTGGGTCAAATACAACTTATTTATATTTATCAGCCATCTTTGATTATTTTTTCACTGATTTTGTTGCAAAACATTTCCGATTCCCTTCTCAATATCACTGTTATATTTACAGAGCACAATTAAAAACAACAGTTGACCAATTGTGCTGTATGAAGATTTCAAGTAAGACAAAAAGACTGAACGGCTGTATATATTTTCAGCGAGAATGCCATGAAAAACAATCACAACACATATAAAGTGAGAAGAGCTTTGCGATTGATTGTACAACTAGATTTGACAACAAAATCTGAGGTATATTTTGGCAAATGGATCGCTGCAATTCACAGAAACAACTGGACTCAGGTCAGTGAAGGTGGATTTGCAGTTATCATTTTTGTGTCAATATGCTGAATTTAGCTGTAAAACCATACCCATATATTTTGTATTGTTATATATGAAGAGTTCAGATGAAAAAGCCTCTAAATGCCATTTGAAATTTTCTTCTAAAATGATATTTTTTATCAAGCCTGTATATTAAATTTCAGTAATTTCACTTAAATGGCAATGAAGATTACCTATTAATTGTCATTTAATTGAAATTACTGAACTTATATATACAAGCTTGATAAAAATGATCATTCTAGAAGAAAATTTCAAATGGCACTTAGAGGCTTTTGCATCTGAACTCATATATTATATATTCATATATTCACTCATATATTATATATTCATATATTAACAACTCATCAATTACATATTTATCATTCCATATTCTGGATTATTAGATGTTTTTTAATAAACACTGACCAAAAAAAAACCTATAAAGTTTTAGGGCTGGACGATATGATTACATAGGCTATATATAACACTGATATAAGTGATCACCCGGATTTAGACCTATATTGTATTTATATAAAGCGTTCACAGGCAAATTTGCTTTATGTTTAGGTCTATATTGCTTTTATTTCCCCGGTGTCGAAATCAGGCAAACATAAATGTCAGGCAACACGATTCCTGGCAGCATGTCAATATCCATGGATCACTGGATCTTTAGTGAGTTGTAAGGAACACTATATTGAGTCCAACATTTAGTTTAAATTGATAAAATTGTTCGTTTTAGTCACATTTTTGCAGTTTCCCCTATTAAATCCCATCACGCAGCAGACCTTTTGCCACTCAGTCAGGCTGACGGGGGTGACGTCAATGCATTCCCTCTATATGATGCCTTAAAGCGCTGCCTAGGTAGACAGCTAACCTACATTTTGGAACAGGCAACCTCCATATAGTGCAACCTCCTGTTGTGTGATTCAGCCATACTAAAATGATTGGAGAATTACTGTTAACCTGTGGCACAGGGTTTAGCATTTAGACTGTCAAATGTGTAAAGCTCCCTAAGGTAAACTGCTTGCACTCTTTTATCTGCATTTTCAGTCGAACAGAGCTGGCAGACATGCCTCTGGACTTATCACAACTCCCAGAAAGCCTGAGGGCAGAACGGCTTCAAGCAAGCTCCTCCCCACGTGACACCTCTCCAAAGGCACAAGGTACGCTCTTAGCCCCACACACAATTATCTATCCATACACTGGTAATAAGCTACTCAACAGCCCGAATCAGCAGACTTGTGTTTTCTCCAGGCTCCACGGCGACACAACCATTGAAAGGCAGGTCCGAGACGGACCATAAAGGGAAGGAACCATTTTCGCACACTGCTGCCAGCCAATCAGAGAACACCAGGAAGAGATCGCACCAGTCTGACCCTGAAAGTGGTCCTCCCGAGGTAAGGAGGCGGATTGAAGTGTTTCGTCAGAGAGAAGACAGCCCTTGTTCTTCCTCGGACCAAGCCAGCGACAGCGAGGTGGAAGAGGACGATGATAGAGTTCAGCGAGTGGGACCACAACCCCTCCAGCAAACGGGTAAAGAGCGGAGAGGGGGCGCTGAAACAAGGCAATGGGGCCAACGGAGCAGGAAAGATCCACAACGGCCGTGCTGTGATCCAGCATCTTAAGAGCGTGGTGACCAGTTCTGGGTCGAATATTAAGACTGAACAAGAAGTGATAGGAACGACTCTTGGTGCAGGTTCTGGGAGGCGCTGGAGCCAACCTCAGCACAGCGGTGTAGGAACCAATGGCAGCAGTCCACCTTCCCAACCTCCAAACTCCACCCCAACAGAAGCTCCACCCAAGGGTCTGTTCAACCCCCCGTCCCCGACTCTGTCTCCACCCATCTTAGCCTCGTCCCTGCCGAGAGATGAACGGTCCATCCACGGGGGCGCGCTCCAGACTTCGAGCTCCTGCAGAGACTGACTGCGAGTGGGGCTGCGGGACGTGTGCTCTTTCACCCCCTGGCTCTTGGCCCACAGGGGCCTCAGAGTCTCTACGCTCCCAGCACCATCCGCTACGCCCCACCTGAGATGCCCACAGCTCACGCTGACGGGCACCACTCGGACCACGTGGTCAAAACTCCCGCTTTCTTCCCCCACCTGCAAAGGATCGCGTCTCTGCCTCCTTTCAGCGGATTTTCTCCAGCCGAACCCACCTTTCCTCCATCTCTGCCCTTCTGTATGAACGGACTGAGGGGGGCGGCAGGGACAGACGAGGATTGAGGGAGAAAGACAGAAGAGAGGCGGAAGAGATTGTAAAGGACGGCACAACATTGAGAGAGGAACTACAGAAGAACTTGAGGTTTGTCAAACAGTCTTCCCAGAATACTCTTCAGACTTTCCTGTTACTTTGTTCAGTGTGTCTTCCTCTCTCTGGACAAGCAGTCAAAGCCATACCGAACATATGAAGGACATCATGCAACTTACACAGAGGGGCCATCGTTGAGGCCCGAACCATTGGGAATATACAGGACCGTCATTGGGTAGGAGGCTCTTTGATTAGAACGCGCGTTGCTCGTACTACTAACCTTTTTGGCCCCCAGGACATGGGCTCACCTATATATATATTTTCCAAGTCCCAATGAATTTAAGAAACCACACAGGAATATGCAAGTACGGACAAAAGTAGCATGGCGGAAATTCCCAATAAGACATTCCTAAGAAAACAATACATAAGAAAGCACAGTCCACAGGTCCTTGACTGACAGAGGGATCGCAGTGAAAATAAAGATTAGAACTTTTGAACAGTGTAGAATTTTCATTTTTGTAAAAAAAAAGAAAAGAATTGTCTTTAAACATCTAAAAAGAAAATGATAAATTCAAGGTCATAGCCATATATAGACAACACCGAGTTGAAAGACTTCATACGTGCAAAGCCCCCTGAAGATTTTTTCTTTTCCCACAAGTCATGAGCAAATATCATGGCCTAATCTTCCTATAAGAAATTTGGGGGCTTTTGGGGGGGTTGTGGGTGGGATGGGTGTGGTTAAGTGTGTCTATTTGTCATGTATCATGTCCAAGCACTTATAGTATATTGTTGCATACATGTAGCACTTCATCCATGGCCAGACATTCTAGTTCCAAAACCACAGGAATTACGTTTACAGCTTTTGTGGCAGAAATGTGAAGATTCTTGGAACCGAAGTGTGTAGAACATGTGTAATGTTTTATTTAAAAAAAATAAAAAGCTAATTGGAAGAATATCACAAAGCTTATTAAACACAAGTCACATTTCACTCAAAAAAATAAATTAATTAATTATATTTTGCTTGACATGATTTTATGACATTATTTTAATGTGAATTAAGCATATTCTCTCCAAATTAGGATTACAGTAATGATAATCTAATGAAAATCACCAATGAGAATAATGGAAATTGTAAAAACAATTTTATTAAAATGCCCATTTGCATTACACATTGAAAATTTGGCCACATTTTAATTTCCTCATGGTCATTTTGACCCCAAACTCATTTAAAAATGTTTACAATTGATTGTTCATGGAGGGATCCACTTTTTTGTTTGTGGAGTTTGTGATTAGAGTTGTGGTTACAACAAAAAGAGTAATCAATCTTTCCTTCGCAGGCCAATTCGATCCCTTTAGGAATGAATGGAATGCGAGGAATGCTCCAGTATACATAGAAAAACCTAAAAATGCTCAAAATTAAAACTACAAATGCTAAAACTTTTCCAAAAATAATGTAATAATGTCTACATTTGAAAGCATTCTGAAGGGATACCCCAAGAACAGCTCATTTGCTCCATATAGTGATATAAGTCACTATTATATCTATATATATATATATATATATATTAGGTGTAGGAGTCTCTAGGCACCTTACGTATTTCTATTTCGATTACGATTCAAGAGGGCTTCCGATTCTATGCTAAATCGATTATCTGAATCTTTTTGTGTGTGTGTGTGTGTGTGACTATAAATACTTTGCTTTAAAAGTAAAAAGTAATGACCCATGAAGAATTAATAATATATTTGATTAACATTGCAAAGAACCAACAGGAAAATAAATGTGTGCCTGAACTAGCAGCATACTTGTTATCCATAGTTTTTTTTTCTCTCTCTCTCTCTCCTGAGGATGGGGACCAGCAACTGTTTGGTAACCCACATTAAAAAACAAAACAAAAAAAAACTTTCTTTTGTGTTCAGGACAAGAAAGAAATGAATACAGGTTTGGAACAACATTAGAGTAAATAATGACAGATTTTTTGTTAGATTTTTTTTTGTGAACTATCCCTTTAAGGACGAGCGGCAGTACTATACTCCTGTCGCTTTTAGACCAGCAAGCGACGCGTTTAATAGACGCATATTATTACACCAGATTGTCTCTCAAATGTTTGCTTTCACTTTAGACATAGCCAGTTCTGTTTATGTAAACATTGTATGTGTTTAACAGTATTAGCATAAGACTCGAAAGATAACTTAGTCCAGTGTTCAGGCGCTGTTTGACAGGCTTCTAGTGCCTGTGTGAGCGTCGGGAACAGCGCATCAGCACGTGAATTAAATGTTTAACCGGCATGGCTTATGCAAATAATGAACTTTTGTGAATTGCTGTGTCCCGTACCTATTCATTAACGTGTGATGTGTAGGCTACGTCGCGTTGTACAGTTGAGACAGATGCGCCAGAACTGAACTGATAGAATGCACTGTAACACGATGCAACGATATTTCTTCAAAAGCAGATAGTGGAAACATTTTAATCGTCCATGATCAAAAATCGTGCTATCGCACACCCCTCCACACGTCAGCTTTCAACGAGGAGGGTGTTTTGGATTCGGCGCTCAGTCATCGCGTCTGCGTCTCTGTTATGTGCATGCCACAGACGGTTCGGCCACTGCACTTCTGCGCTTCAGAGTTCCGTCTTTCACGTTGCGTCAATACGTTATTATAAATATATATAAAATAATACTTTTTTTTTTGAAAATCGATTTTTGACATTTGTGAATCGATTCAGAATCGTCCACGTGCCGCATCACGATGCATCTAAGATTCGATTTTCCCCCCACCCCTACACATATATATATATATATATATATATATATATATATATATTATAGTGGCAAGAGTCATGAAATTTTCCATGAGAGGTCAGCAAAGACACCAAAATTGACCCAATGTGAGATATTTTGAGCTGATCTGAGTTTATGCGTTTTAAAAAAAAGTTATTTTCAATTTAAGGTGAAAGAATGCGAAGAGTGTTCTTAAATATATTATTTATTGATAAAAACATAATTTAAAGGTACATAAAATAAAATATCTCCCAAAAACAATAAATAAAAAAAATTAAATAAGCTTTCTGGACAAAAAAAAAAGAGTATAATTTTAGCACTTCGGGTCATTTTGACCCGCGAGGGAAGGATTTGTTACAGAATGCGCTGAGAGGATAATACTGCAAGGAACATGTTCCTAAAAATAGGCTTTGTAATAAAACCTAATGAAATATGCTAATTTTCTACTTGCAAAATATAATTGAATTTTTTTGTCTTTTGAGTTTGGGATTAAATGTGACCTGGACATTGTAGGATTTTCCCGTCTATGTAAAGCTGAGGCACAGGAGCTCTGTTCCCAAATCTAGTAGCATAGCAATGCATCTTGATGTGAGGCTGTTCCATAGAAAAACTAGGTAAAACTAAGAAACCTTATTTTGAACAGATTCTAAGATAACATCTCATTTCATTGTGGATCCCAGAATACATTGCAGCAATATTTGTGCATACAGTATATACTGTGTGTTCTTTGTACTCATTAAAGTACTGTTAGCAACATGCTCACTAGATTATGGAACAGAGTCAGGGTGCCAAACAACAAGGTCTCTGTACTTTACAGGCATAATTGTAACCGATTTAGTACTTTATAAACCCATAATATGCCTGTTTAATTCTACAAAAATGTGACTAAGGATCCATTTCACAAGGAAGGATATGATAAATTTCAATTCCTTTCAGATTGCAGTCACTAAAATTGTTTAATGAAGAATAATATGGATGTTGTAAGTGGGCCACAAAAACAAGAGAACTAGTTCTGGTAACTCATGAAACCACACCGAAGATAACTAATTACAAGAGGGCAGATACAAGCTTCACCATGTGAACATTTTTCTTAGTTTTTCAATTTCTTGTGGATGCGGGTCTCTCTGCCCATGCAGTATTACCAGATATGATGATTTTCAGTAGCATTAAATGATATGAGATGGTTTTATTTGTATTTGTGATTGTGAGTATGAATGTGTAAATAGCTGAGAGCGTCGTGAAACATCAGCACATGAGTTGGTGTTTCTTTAACCTTTGCCATCACTGTGACTCTTAACTTCTTTATGATCAGATGTTTGTGAAAATACAGCGCCATGAGCAATTGAATGAAAATGATACACTGTAAAAAAATGATTATTATGATAATCCAAACCACAATAATAAACTCTATTCCAATAATGGAGCATTTCTGTGTGCCATGTCATTTTGTTCATATTCGAACTTTACCCGTCGATATGCATCAGAGTTTGTCAATGTCACCAAATGCCAGTGGTTCATGAATAAAGAAATCAAAAGGGGGTTGGGACATACATGAGGGTGAATAAATTAGTATTTACTAGGGATTCACCGATGTGAACATTTTGGCCGATATCGATAACCAATAATTCTTTATATTTGAAAGCCGCTAACCGATATACCGGACGATAAATCTAAATCCAATTTTTATATAATTTTTGAGAGCCTGATTGCAAAAACAAAAGTCTCACAAGCCATTTCCCAATCACACAATAATGTTCTCATTATAATTTCATGTAGCCGATATGACAGCACGTTTTGCACTTAGCTGTACAGTATATTCCTTTGATTCCAATCACATTTCAAGCAATTAAGATCAATCATGTTGAACAGTGCGCATCTTAAGTGTCTCAGGTGTCAAGTGTTGAAGGAAATAATTAATTATTTATCAGCTTTTATATATCAGCCAAATTTTATTATCGGGCCGATAACGATAACATAAAAATGAACAAATATCGGCCAATACCGATATGGTGGCCGAAATATCGTGCATCCCTAGTATTTACTGATGTTCCAAATTCATGACTCCTTTTCATTACACAAAATTATCATTTGTGACAAATTTTTTACGGGTTCCTCATGTTTTTGGTCACTCTTTTTACAATGAATGGGGACTAAGATATCCAAGCTTCAAAAAAGCACCACAAAGGTCATGAAGTGTTCCATACAGTAGACCAGTTTTGTGAATCAGATCAAAAATGTACATGACTCAATGTATAAAAATGTATATGACTCAAAAGAATCTATTTTTGCACCAAGGAGAGGGATTTTAAGAGTTTTAGAGAACAACCACAACTTAATTTTCACTCTGATTCTCTCACAAAGCAACTATAGCTTCAGAAGACTGGGAATATAGTACTTTAGTCATGGACCACTTTCATGGTACTTTTACATTCTTTATGAAGCTTTGAAAGTCCTTATTCACTGTAAAAGTTCCACTAGCTTACTGTTCAAAATGTAAGCTTTTGTGTTCAAAAGAAGTAAGTACAGGTTTAGAACGACATAAAATGATGCCAGAATTCTTTTCTGAGATATCCCTTTTAAGGCGGTGTTCCCACTTCGCATGTTTGGTTCAATTAAAACACACTCTGGTGTGGTTACTCAGTTTGTGGGGTTCATTTGAATAAATCTGAACGCTGAAATATGAGCCTTGGTCCACTTCCAAACAAATTCTGCTGCAGTTGAACTGAAATATGAATACAACAGACTAAATGTAACCTCTCCAGTTCTCACTCGGTACGCTTCCCAAAAGCATCCTTAGCCAACTATGATCACAAGTTCCATTGATCTCTGTTGGGTACATTGGAACTTGCGACTATAGCTGCTTTTGGGAAACGCACACCAGAGAGGGATTCGAGCCGGAGTTTCTGGCATGGGAAGCGAGCGCATTAACAAGGATGCTAAAGACAGCAGTGTCGGTCACTCACTAGTGTGCCTCTCGGGGCCAAGGGAGTGTGGTTTACTAGCACAGCTCTTACCAACTGGCCCAGTAGTACCTCATTGCAGTACACGAGATCCAGGGGGCGGAGTTGGATCCAGATCTAAGGGGTGGAGATGGGTAGGATTAAGGGTGAGGTTAGGGATCTTGGGGCAGAGATGGGTAGGTTTAGGTATATGTAAGGTGGGATTTCATGTTCTGCAGTGAGGACCAGCTCAACTGGCCTCCAGTACACTCATCCCCCGAACCTCACTCCCATATGGGTCATGGCACCAATGTATAGTGATGAGTGCTCGAAGCATATCAAACTGCCAAAGTCACGTGTTCTCAATAAACGAGGCTTCATTATCATAACTGGTTCGAAACGTTTCGAAATTTCAATGGTTCACCCAGGGGTGGGGTGATCTCAGTAAACCCATGAATCATGCGGATTCACTGAGATCGCCTTCTAGTGGCGAACCATTGAAATACTCTATGGTTTTTCCATGATCAGTTTTATAACATTTTTCATTTGAATGAGATTTTTGGATAATTAAAAGGAATAACAGTAGTTAATAGTCTCTTACTGGCCAATTTAGCTGAGCAATCCATGCAACAAACTAAACAAACCCTGAACATTGATACAAGAACACATATTATATAGACACTTATTTTCAATGATATAAGATGATTAGTTAATTGCATTTGAGAAATTATATTTTATATTTTTGTCATCAGCATTGTGCTGTTTGGAAGTCTTTGAAACAGTGAATAATTTTGCGAAGCAATTGGTTTAATTGTCTCAAAGCTTTGAAAAGCTTCATTGTTTCTCCCGTGCCAAAATAACCCTGATCTCTTCTCCGGGCAGGATTCAAACCGACGTTTCCGGCATGGTAGGTGGGCCCACTAACAAAGATGCTAAAGAACACAGCCTCTAGCATTAGTTGCTAACACACCTGTTGAGATCAGGGGAGTGAGCTTTACCTGCACAGCTCTTACTAAAGCTGGCTCCCACCCGGGTCACGGCACCAATCGATTCTACTCGCCCCACTCCGAGCGGGATTCAAACCGACTTTTCCGGCATGGGATGCGGGCCCACAAACAAGGATGCTAAAGACCACAGCCTCTAGCATCAGTTGCTAACACACCTGTTGAGATCAGGGAGTGAGGTTTACCTGCGCAGCTCTCACTAAAGCTGGCTCCCACCCGGGTCACGGCACCAATCGGGTTCTACTCGCCCCACTCCGAGCAGGATTCAAACGATGTTTCCGGCATGGGATGCGGGCCCACTAACAAGGATGCTAAGGACCACAGCCTCTAGCATCAGTTGCTAACACACCTGTTGAGATCAGTGGAGTAAGGTTTACCTGCACAGCTCTTACTAAAGCAGGCCAACATTACACTCACCCCCTAAACCTCACTCCCATCCGGGTCACGGCACCAATTCGGTTCTACTCGCCCCACTCTGAGCAGGACTCGAACCAGTGTTTTCCGAATGGGAGGCAGGCACACCATCAATGACACTAAAGACCACGGTCTGTATGTGTTAAACACAGTGTGAAACACACCCTAAGAATAGCATGAAAAATACAATGGCAAAAAAGTACACCAGTTGCATGCTTGGAAACTTTCAAATATTTGAAGTCTCTGTCTTGAATGATGTGATGGGGGTTGCTTTTGGATTTGAAAAAGTGAACATTCAAAGGGATTAACAATCGGCTATTATCTTGTGTAAATTTTGTAATCCACACCGGTCCATGTTAACAAGTTCAAAGAAGAGGAAAAGAAAGGAAAGATGAAAGAACATTGATTCGGATTCGATGTGATAAGCTGCTTTAACAACAGCTCCCTCTGGGAGCACATGTAAGCTACCCAACTCTGTTAACTCTTTCCGCTCCGCTCGCAATAAAGCCTTTTGATTGGCGTTTCATCATAATCCGTGTACACATCAATAACTCTGGCTCTGTGTCTTTGAAGCCGAGTTTGAGTGAGCGGCCCGCTGTCAGAGCAATAGGCCGGAGGGTCGAGACAAAGGCAGACGCTGTGATTGAAACGTGGGAGCGTGCTGGTGTTCAGCGATGGTGTTGTGTTGTTTCAAGAAACCCCAGGGAGGGGCTCTGACATTGAAGACGGGTTAAAACCTGTTTTACATTCAAGTGGCAGGCCTCAGTTCATTAGTGTGAGGATCATTCCCTCTTGACGACTAAAGGAATTGCATACTAAAGAAGCTGAGTTGTTGGGAAGAAAAGGCGAATGGCCTGGGCCGTGTGCGTGCGCATACGATAACTCCAGACTGTGACCCGAAAGTTTCTCCTCTAATATTCCTCCACGGCCATCTCTTAAGAGCAGACGGACGTGTAAACAGGGATTAGTTCTCTTTTATGGGTCATTTTGGCAATAATAGGGGGAACATTGCGATTTTCGGTGATCTTGTGTTCCTAAATGGACATGTTAAGACAATAACAAATGAAGTTTCGGTATTTACACACCGGTTCCACATGATGGAGATGCCGCTCTGTGCGATTATGAACTCAGTTCGTGTAACACAGGTGTGTGAAGTCTGGCTTGTGGGGATGTGTTTGGGCGCTGGCGCCCTTTAGCCGTGTGGCGGCCCTGTAGATGCCCTGAATGTGCAAGCAGAGCTGCGTGCGCTGAGGGAGAGACAGACAGACCGCGGGCCAACTGCACTGAAACACGCACGGAATCGAGTAACTAGACGAACTGCACCAAAACACCAGAGAACGAGGACAAGTTGGAGAATAGGCAAGAAAACATGGACAACGTCAGACATATTTAATTTGTTCTTAGTCCTCAATGTTGGGTAAGTAACTAAATGCATTGACATGAACAAGTGTGTATTTATTAGTAGTCTATAGTAGTCAGCAGCTTTCTAAACAGCTTTTTGATTAAAGCATGAAGTTGCGGAAGTGTTTTCTTCTCTATGAGTAATATAGAGATAAATGTAGGAAGGGTCTTGATTTTGTCCCTGAGGAACTGATTAGATGGTTGTGGTTTACTATTGGTCGATCTCATGTGAAGTGACAGGTTGCCCCACCTCTCGCCAGTAAATATTTCTATCTATCGATGTATCTATCGATGTATCTATCGATGTATCCATCTATCTATCTCTTAAAGCTGCAGTCCGCAGTTTTTCCTCTTTGTCGCCATCTCTGTTTGAAATCTGCAATTGCAGTTATTCGGAATTATCAACTTTTCGTGGATTGTGATTTCTCTGCACGGCACAGCGCGGATGAACACAATGTTTGAGGAGACTATGAGGCTGTCAGTCACCGTGCTGGTGTGGATACTGCCATTCAGAATCACATATTATTATTTTTGTAAGTATGACCAACATTTTTCACCGGAAAAATGAAACATCCACTTTTGTTCTGGTTCTGACCAACTAAGGGGAAAAGATAATTGCAGTAAATTGCGCTGATTAAATCTAACAATCGCTTATTATATTACTGATATAAACCATGCAAAAAAAATGCTTTGTTCTCAAATTGTTGATGTTTAACATGAGCATTGCATGAATACATTTAATGGCATTTCCGATATGTATCCTTGTTTTCACATGGGCCCGGTTGCAGTCTCTGTAGCCACTCCAAAGTCTTTTACATTTTACAGCGGGTGAATCTGTTGTCACTGGTGATTGTTCGTTGAACCTTTCTGGATCCGCCATCAAATTGATGCGTTTTATTATCAAGTGCAGTGAGAAAAGCCTCCAACATCCTTATCAATATAGCTTATACTGAGCCAAGACTCTTCTTTATGTGTACAGATGTGACGTAATGATCTCAATATAGTCTACTAGCCGAGACTCTTCTTTATGTGTACAGATGTTACGTAATCACTCAATATAGCCTACTGAGCCGAGACTCTTCTGTGAACAGATGTGACGTAATGACTCAATATAGTCTACTAGCCGAGACTCCTTCTTTATGTGTACAGATGTGACATAATGACTCAATATAGCCTACTAGCCGAGACTCTTTCTTTATGTGTACAGATGTGACTTAATTCACTCAAAGACATGCTCCAATTTCCCAAATATATCCACCATAAAAAACATTATTATAAGCTTACCGTTTTGAATCGAGCTAAGGCAAGCAAGATAGTTTTGAACACTGGCTGGTTATGTCTTTGCTCAAAAAATTATTTTGGATAATTTTTAACCCAAAAAGCTACGGACTGAAGCTTTAAAAATTGTATGTTTGTTTTGCTTGTAATTGTCATTTACCTACAGTAACAATTTCTTCAAAATAGTTGCTGGACTGTAAACTACTTTAACTAGTGTGTCGATTCGAAAGCTACAGCTTCTGCAACACTGTCAGGTGTTAACCTCTAAAGGCCACTAACATGACATTTCCACCTTGTGCAGCACTGAATTCACGCCACCTTAAGCATCAAACCTGTCCTTCTCAGAAATTGCGGGAGACAAATGTGCTTGCATAGTCCCCGTTTATGTACATATTCATAGACTAATTATGTACTGTAAATAGCACTGAAGGTCATGCATAAACAAATAGTCTGTAACCAGTGGATAAACACTCCCAATCAACATACAATGAATGTCATTGGTTTTTAAGGTGCACATTTATTAAATGTTCTGCATTTTACATTAACATAAATATGCATTAGAAAACAGCAGAATATACTGTATGACAAGAGGTGGAATTATGAACATCAGCCAATCAGACTTCAAAAGGCCACATAGAAAAAACAATCATCTACCTGATAATAAAAACTAAACAAAATGAAAACCAGACAAAATTCTAAATGTTTTCCGAAAATTACAAAAACACGACCATGCAGCAACAATACTTCTAGATAAGTGCCTTAATTTCTCTGAGGACTCATACTTTAATAACAACAGCCACAGTGACAAAAAATCAACTTTTTAGATGACAATACATGAAATTATATAATTAAATAAATGCGCATCCCTTTGAAGATGTACAAACAGAAGTGGAACGATTAATGAAAGAAGCAGCGCACATGTTTGCGAGTCCCCGGCGCCATTAACAAAACGCACACGCGTGCAGATCAACACGTCTGTCTGTTTACCGTGAATCCCTTCCTCAGAGACGCCACCTGCCCTCGATATCGCACACAACCTCCATTTATGGTTTGTTTGAACTTTTTACCATTTAACAACTTTTTGTCATTACAATTTCACAGTTGTAATTAATTAACCCCTAGCGTGGTGGAAGTCTATGGGGCAAAACGCTCAATAGCCTACAATAAACATAAAGCTAAACACATAGCCTAATCTGTACAAAAAAGGTACATGCCTAAAATCTTTAAGTAGGCTGCCTACAATCAAATTGGCTGTATGAGTTATTTAAACAAAAAAAGGAGTAGTAGTTCACTTTTTAAAAAATCACTTTTGCTGATAATTTACTGACCCCCATGTCATCCAAGATGTCCATGTCATTCTTCAGTCGAAAAGAAATTAAGGTTTTTGATGAAAACATTCCAGGATTTATCTTCATATAATGGCGTTCAATGGGAACCAGACGGTTCAAGGTCCAAAAGACAGTTTCAAGTGCAAACTGCTCAAAGGGCTTTAAACGATTTTAGACGACTGGAACAAGGGTCTTATCAAGCGAAACGATTGCTCATAAAAAAAGTTTAAGTTTTATAAGCTCAAATGGTTTCCTTACTCTGTTCTGTGATGCGCGTCTTGACTCTCCTGTTCGAACTCGTTTATCAAAATGAACGAGTCCTTTTTCATGTCATTTGGTTCATTCAACAAACAAAATGAATGAGTTAGAGTCTGGAAAAGTCACGAACGCGCAAACTATTGACCATTTCAACTATTGAGCATGTAGTCCCTAAAATGGAAATAGACATAGGTTAACAAACAATATAAAAAATTACAAAACAATAAATGAAACTACTAAAACATTAACTAATATATATATATATATATATATATATATATATATATATATATGAAAAAGCTCATTCGAAATATGATTAAATAGTAAAAATAGTGAAATAGTGAAAATAACACTGCTCAATAGACTTACATTACTGTAGAAGAGCAATTTACAGTACTTTTAATTCAACTAGTTTTTGACCTGAATCGCTTAGCACCACTAATAGTTTATACAAAATAACTGACAAGAAAAATTAGCAATTGACAACAATTTAATCAGTAATAGGACATTTTGGATGACATTGTTGAATTATTCCTTGAAGGTAAGATGCGTACATTTGCTTTAACATGGAAAAAAACCCTGGATTTAATTTAGAGTTGACTGATTCTAAGTGTGCAATGTGTGTGCCGATTAAACGTACAGTAAACATACACACACTCCAGTAGAGTGAATCTCTGTATATGAGCACGTGTGGTTCACACACAGACCTGACAACACATCTCACCTTATCGGATTATAGATGCACCAAAGACAGCTAATAATAACTGCTTATAACAATATCTATACTTCAGATGCATTATAAAAGAAAAGTCGTGCTTTCATCTCTGTTGGAAGATGAAGTCTAAAAGTTCTTGTCAAATCTACAAGGGGTGATTTTATTGAGTAAGACAAGAGCAGGAAATCTGAGGGGAATTGTGAGAGACGTGAGGTAATCATTTTCAAATAAATCTCAAAGAATAGGTTCAATACAATGGAAAAATGCAGCATAATGAAAACTGCTGTACCATTAAAAACAGATCATATTCAAAAAGCTGGAAGACTTTACAGTAAGGTTCAGTTTGATAGCATTATTTAATGCAAATATCATCACATCATTCATTAACATTGAATCATGTTCATTTCTACAGATACAAATGCATTTTTAAAGTAATAATTATAGATATTTATATTTAAATTATAGATATAAATGAAAACATTCTAATTGATATACATTATAAATGAACATGAACGAATGTATTAACAAAAAGAACAATAGTATATTTATAAACAAATACTGTAGTTATTATTATCAGTTGTTTAATGCATTAACTGATGCTAGAAAATCAAACCTTATTGTAAAGTGTTACCAAACAAATATCAGATCTTTAATATAAAATAGTGAACATGCCCATTACAGTTGAACAACCAAGATGCTAAACTAGTTGTCCGGCAAGTGCTAGTTAAGAAAACTTTTATTTTTAATGTTCCAGCACTCACATCCCACAACCAACAAAAATATGACAGAGGGAAAAAATGTGAATTTATGTCCCTTTGTAAGCAGTGGGTCAATAATCCATACCGACCTGAACCCAGTGTCGCCTTTTGTCTTAAAGCAGTTTATGAATACAGAACTCTGGGTCAGTGTAAAAGGCATTTCAAGTCTCCTCTCATCTCATTTGTCTTTGCCTTTTTCTTCAGGCCCTTGTCTCCGCTCCGGGCTCTGCACTCGGAGCACTCCCGCCTTCATCTCCCCGGTGCTCTTCCTCATCCTCGTCGTGAATGACTCTCCACCTCCAGGCGGCCGATGTAGAGCGATACGGCACACAGCCAGAAGAGGGCAGCGCTGGACACCACAGCCGTGTGGAGCAGCACAGCGGGCAGAGAGAGGAGCATGATCCTCCTCAGAGTCAGAAGACTGACCACGTATGACGCTCCCACCGAACAGACACACACACTCCGCCCAGGATGAAGAACGCTGCGGGACAGAAGGGACAAACCATTCAGAACAGGATTTAGGTATGAGTCAGACAAGACGGTACTCACACTCACACACAAACATAGAGGGAAAAGACCAAACAAAACAGAGGGACTGAGAGGAAAGAGATGCAGTACCATATCCAGCCTCTCGGCCCACATCACTCTGTACAAACGCAATAACGCCAATCCCTGTTGACAGGAGACCATTCCGGAACCAGGACAAAAATCCTGAAACAAAGAAATAAATCAATAAAATTGCTTAAGTTTATCTGCCTAGATGCATACATATCTAATACATCCTTTCAACACTTTTGTACAGACGTCAAACATTCAGGTTCTAGAGATAATAATCTCCTTTTTTTTTAACCGAAACTCCCTAAAGTTTGCAGTTTGGAAGGCTCAAGTCCGAAATTCACTGTCCGAAAATTTCAACACGCGAAAATTAAATATACTGTGATGTCAATCACGCTTGCACACTGCCTCCGAAAACTTTTGTCCGTCATAAAAAAAAATCTAAATCGGGTTCAATTGTCTGCGTTTTTCGCAATCGTAACAAGCAGTTTGAATGGAGTTTGAATGGTGTTTTGACTATTTAGACCACCGAATCATCTAATACGATCAAAATCGCATACGAAAATTTCTGACTCAGTGTGGGGCCTTTAGAGAGGGTTCAATTTATTTTTATCTCCCTATGCTCTAAAATACTTAATTACATATGCATATTTTGCTATAAACTGTATATATATAATTGCTTTATTGCTTCTAATAAAAGTTTTGTAATGTTATATCTTGCTAGGGAAAGTAAAAGAAGAAAATATCCTTTTTTTCCCTCTTTTTTAATCCCTTATGAAAAACATTTCCAGAACCAATGTCTCTGAAAAAGTGGTCAGGCACTGTTGCACTTTATAACAACAGAACAAATTTTGGTTGGTAAATGAAATAGTTTACCCAAATTAAATGAACGTTCTTGCATCATTTACTCGCGTCATGTCACTCCCAAAACCGTATGTCTGTCCATATCTTCCATTCAAAAAAACCTCAAGTTTCAAAAAAAAGGATGCAAAAAATACCATACAAGTATAAGAAGTCTAAATGACTTCAGAAGACTTATAAATCTTTGCTTTGTGTGAGGGAAAAGACCAAAATGTTAACATGTTATTCACTGATGAACCTTTTCTCCAATTGATCATTGAATCAGTGAGTTGAACATCATGGTTTTATGAAATGGATCAAGGAATTTATTAGAAAAGACCTGACTCTAAATAATGATTCATTCACAAATAGGACATAAAATGACATTGAAAGGAACTTGTCCTTCACAACAATTTATCAAGCAACTTCAAAATATCAAGTACAGCACTTTATTTTACACTTTTGAGTAAATGATGGCATTATTTTTCTATATGTCAATATGCATAATTCAGATATGCATTAATCTCACCTGTTTCATGAGACTTTCCGCAGCATCTAGAAAATAAAGTAATATAAGAGGTAATACAAAGATCATTTGGAATTTATTAGGACATTTACTTATTAAGATTTAATCACATCCAAAATAAAAGTTTGTGTTTACATACATATGTGGGTGCACTGTGTATAATTATTTAGTGTGTGTATATATATATATATATATATATATATATATATATATATATATATATATATATATTTATACATACACACACACACACACACACATGCATGTATATTTAAGAGAAAACACTATTATTTATATATATTTAAATATAATATAAATTATATATAATATCTATATACATTAATTACATTAAAATATATTTTTTAAATATATACAACGATGTGTGTGTATTTACATATATAAATGATTATACACAGTGCACCCACGAATATTATGTAAACACAAACTTTTATTTTGGATGCGATTAATCGCTTGACAGCCCTAGAGTTTTATCAATTATGGTACTATCATTATTATTATTACAACGTAATATTAAACCAAGGTAATGCCATGGTTTTTGGTGAGTACCATTGTAGAGCCATATTCTTTGGATTAGCATGTTAATAAAATGCTGCATTAAAATAGTAACATCACTGTATACTAGTGTACCAGAGTACCACCAGTAGTTTTCGTAATGTTGTATCAATGAAACGTCTAAAGTGAGAGCATCAGGATCATGAGTAAGTGAGTGTCAGTGTTTACCAGTGCGTCGGCTTTGTCTAGTTCAGCGATGATGTACTGTTGCTGTTGTTCCACAGCTCGCGTTCCTGTTCACCGGGGATCTCGATTGGATCGGCGCGCGACTCCCCGGTGAAGCGCGCGCTGGAGTCCACGCGTACTGAAGCAGCGGCTGCTCGCGCGACCTGCGAGAACGGGCACACAAGACGGGACAACCGCCTGCACGTTAACCAACTTATGGAAGCCATCGTTTACAATGGACTGGGAAAACCCAAAACACGACCTTCCCCCAACCTCTGAACTCTGACGCCGCCGGTGAGTTGAGTTTGTGTAAAGACTCAAGCCGCGCGCTCGCAGGAGTGCGCGTGGAATTCAGTGGCGCCATCTATCTTAACTTCCACGTCATATGATGTTATTTATGTATTAATATATAACTTGAGTTCGTATTTAATGTCCCTGATGCGTTTAGTTACATATCTTTGTTATGCAGTACTAGATTTTAAAATCGATACTTTTAAGGGGTTTTAAAGGTAAAATCGTAGGATGATGACAGCCGCACGTGGTGTCCACAAGAGCTGGCGCGAAAACATAACGAATCTTGTGCCGTTCTTAATTATGACTTTTTAAAATCATAATTTAGCCTTTTTATCTCATAATTTTGATTTACCAAAGCATGATTTTTTTCTTTGGTGGCCTTCCATGGATATTTGCGACCAGTAACACAACTCGAGTAAAGTTGTTGTCCAAAATGCCATGTATAGGCCTATATTTCCAAAATGCCATACACACACAGTGCTTGGCAGATTACTTACAAATTACTAAATACAAATTGCATAATGGAAAAATGTTGTTAGTAATGTAATCATTACACATTTTAGGTAATATAATCTGACTACTTTTGGATTACTTTTAGATACATGTTTACCTTACTTTAGCCTTAACTTGTTTATCACATAGATGAAAATAGGATAAAACAAAGAGAGAAAACTCTATTGTCAAGATTTGATAGTAAGTGTAACCTCAGAAAAGTCATTTGAAGTGTGTGTTGCTGTTGTTTATAGCACATGTATGCTTGTGTTTGAGTGGCCCCTTCCGGCCTCCTCTCTCCCAGCGCAGAGGCCTTTTGTCTTGATGTGATCCTCTGGGATCGTGACGTCGCCACGCCTCAACAACCTGATGGTCATATAGCGTGAGGAGCGCAGAGAGGAGGAGGGGGTCAGAGGAAAGACGGGACGGTGTGTGTATTTGTATGTACGTGTGTGAAGAATGCCTTAAGGAAAGGGCCGCCTTTGATATAAACAGTAACTAAGCTCGCGTTGTCACGCTATGATGCTGTTCCTCATGAAGACTGCAGATGTTTTCTTTTATCCTTTTATTTTGGCTGCAATTTAATGTTCATTAAGCGCGGCACACGGACCGACATTTAATCAATGGTCTGAGTGCTAAAACTCAATTGCAAAGTAGATTGACTTCTAAAGGCATTCAATGCTTCATTGAATCTTCCTCAATAATGTATTGCATTTTCTTCATTTAAGGGCTTTTCAACCTTTTACAGTTATTGTTGTACAGTCATTAAAGGGATAGTTCACCCAAAAAATGTTCCAAACCTGTTAAAATGTCTTCATTCTTGCTGAACACAAACATTCTTCAAAACATCTTCCTATGTGTTCAGCAGAATTCATTTTATTTTATTTACAAGTTTAGAACAACTTGAGGGTGAGTAAATGATGATTTTTGGGTGAACTACCTTTAAATGGTTAATGTAACATCAATAACATAAAAGTTTGAAATGTTTGGATCATCACATTTTTTCACTTTATTCAGCAAGGGCACATTCAATTGATCAAAAGTGTCAGAAAAGACATGTATTATTGTTCTATTTTAAAAGTGATTTTCGAAAGTTTTAAAAGTGAGCACAACAATTTTCAACATGTTTCTTGAGCAGCAAATCATCATATTAGAGTGATTTATGAAGAATCACGTGACACTGGAGACTGGCCTAAAAGTTAGCTTTACTTTAAAATATTAATGAAGAAAAGAGTTATTTTAAAATTGTAATAATATTTAATTCACAATATTCCTATATAATACTTGTTCCAAAAAATTTTGCAATTTAACCCCAAACTTTTGAATGGTAGTCTATGTGCCATAACTGCTGTATTACTTATGTCATTATGCATTAAAAAGTTTTTGGTATCTATATTATTATAATAAATTACATTGTTTATAATATGTATATATTTAATTGAATATTGAACTCAATTAGGCTATAATGACTAGACATGAGAAAATATAAAAGTAAAAAGTTAGCAAAAACCCAAGGTAGATTTATGGTCATAATTTATTTATTTATTTTTTTTACAAAAAATTGTATGTAAAATAATTATAGGTAACATTTTATTTTAAGGTGACGTAGTTCAGTTACTACATGTACATGCATAAGTTACAATAAATAACAATAAATAACAGTGCTGTCAAATGATTAATTCGATTAATCACATCCAAAATAAAAGTTTGTGTTTACATAATATATGTGGCTTTTGTATGTATAAAAATACACACACATGCATGTATATTTTAAGAAAAAAATATTATTTATATATAAAATGTTTATATTTATATATAATATAAATTATATATAAATCTATCTATATATTTATTTCTTAAATATATACAAAAGCATGTGTGTGTATGTATAAATATAAAATAATTATACACAGTGCGGTCAACATATATTATGTAAACAAAAACTTACTTTGGATGCGATTAATCACGATTAATCGTTCGACAACCCTGCATACTGAACAAGTAATTAACCAAACCTATGCTAAGTATATGTAGTTAATTAATATATCCTACTACGTATTATGTGCTATGTCACAATACAATGATTCGAAAAAATGGTAGATGTTGAGTTAATCTCGTCTGGAGGCATATATCCCTGTGTTTGTTTAATCTTTGCTGTTATCTCTTCAGATGTGTTAACCCAGCTCGCTCTGGTTTAGCTGGAGGTCAGTCTGAGCACTAGAAGAGACAAACCGCTCTAGTAATCTGACGTAGATCCAGGAGCAAAGGCCACATTGATGAAAACACTCACACAGGGTCAGACTGATTCGAATTGAATGAGCAGGAGGTTTCCACTCAATCAGAGCCCGGGCCGGATAAGGGAAAACACTTCCTGTTTGTCGACACATTCCAGGACTAATATCTCCCCTGCAGCTGAGATGACACTGATCTGGGGTCAGTTCCTCTTTAAAAACACAGATACTTATCAACGTGACATCAATCGCTTCTCAAGCGTTATCAAGCCAGTGTGCAAGTTAAAAGTTCAAGTAATAGCAATATTTGTTACACGTGTATCCAAAGACTGGGCTGTATTGATTTTTTTTCTTCCTCTATTCACATAGAGACAAAAATAAATTCCCCTTCTCAGTTAACAGTCCCATTTATGTGTCCCAGTAGCATATTAAGTTTGAAAAAAAAAAAAAAAAAACTTTTCAGTGTAATGCAAATATTTTTTTAAATCAGGAATATCAGCCACTTTTAATGTCCTCGTAATGTCACCATTATAATTTAGAAATAGAAAATAAAATAAACATTAGAATACATTATTCTATACAAATGTTGTAAAAAATACTTTTTAATTTTTAATTAAAGTAATTGATTAGACCCTAATAGATTATTAGACTCACAATTAAATGTGTAATTTTAAAATCTTTAAAATATTACTTTAGTCTGTATTATTTTAGTTCAGGATTGTTGTGCTTTTGTGATTCTTGTTATTTTTCTTAATGTTTAATTATAATAATTTATTAGACCCTTATAGATTGTTAGACTCATAATTAAATGTGTAATTTTAATATCTTTAAAATATTACTTTACTCTGTATTATTTTAGTTCAGGTTTGTTGTGCTTTTGTGACTCTTGTTATTTTTCTTAATTTTTAATTATAATAATTGATTAGACCCTTATAGATTGTTAGACTCATAATTAAATGTGTAATTTTAATATCTTTAAAATATTACTTTACTCTGTATTATTTTAGTTCAGGATTGTTGTGCTTTTATGATTCTTGTTATTTTTCTTAATTTTTAATTATAATAATTTATTAGACCCTTATAGATTGTTAGACTCATAATTAAATGTGTAATTTTAATATCTTTATATTACTTTAGTCAGTATTGTTTTAGTTCAGGTTTGTTGTGCTTTTGTGATTCTTGTTATTTTTCTTAATTTTTAATTATAATAATTTATTAGACCCTAATAGTATTATTAGACTCATAATTAAATGTGTAATTTTAATATCTTTATATTTACTTTAGTCAGTATTATTTTAGTTCAGGTTTGTTGTGCTTTTGTGATCTTTGTTATTTTTCTTAATTTTTAATTATAATAATTTATTAGACCCTTATAGATTGTTAGACTCATAATTAAATGTGTAAGTTTTAATATCTTTATATTACTTTACTCTGTATTATTTTATTTCAGGTTTGTTGTGCTTTTGTGACTACTTGTTATTTTTCTTAATTTTTAATTATAATAATTGATTAGACCCTTATAGATTGTTAGACTCATAATTAAATGTGTAATTTTAATATCTTTAAATATTACTTTACTCTGTATTATTTTAGTTCAGGATTGTTGTGCTTTTATGATTCTTGTTATTTTTCTTAATTTTTAATTATAATAATTTATTAGACCCTAATAGATTATTAGACTCATAATTAAATGTGTAATTTTAATATCTTTAAATATTACTTTAGTCAGTATTATTTTAGTTCAGGTTTGTAGTGCTTTTGTGACTCTTGTTATTTTTCTATATTTCCATCTAGCTTTATTTTTAAGTTTTATTTTTTATTTTATTTCAGTTAGCAATGTTGTACGTTTGTGTATGTATTAATGTATACGTATTTTACCAAAGCAATTTTAAAGAGAACAAGAACACAGTGGTCAGCTGTACAAAATCTGACATTTTAATTAAATTCTGGCAAAGTCAGAAAGGTTAGCAAACATCTTTTTGTTCTCAGTTCTCAAGTTTCATACTGTTACACTCCACAAAGCATTTTCTTTCTGTAGCTTCTCATTCAAACATCACACATATGATAAAGTGCTTTACTTATCTGGCACTCAAACACAGAACAAAACTACATCTCCCTCTGAAGTATATGCTGGGAAAACTGCTGACTGAGACTATGTTCAAAATAGCACACTGACTCTATTGTTTCTATAGTATTAGTAGTAGGTAGTAGTACTATGCATACTATGCAAATGCTTACATGGAATAAATAATAATTGATTAATTTTTTTATTATATGTTTTTATGCGCCATGAGTTTAAGAAAGGTGTGTTATAAATAAAATGCATTGTTATTATTATTATTAGGGCTGTCAAACGATTAATCGTGTATTAATAAACGTTTGTGTTTACATAATATATGTGGGTGCTCTGTGTATTATTATTTTAATATATATAAATACACACACATGCTTGTATATATTTACGAAATATTTTCATGTATATACTGTATATAGATTTATATATATTTTATATAATATACAGTATAAATATAAACATTTTATATATAAATTATTTTTCCCCTAAATATACATGCATGTGTGTGTATTTATATATAGATATATACAAAATAATTATACACAGTGCACCCACATATATTATGTAAACACAAATTTTTATTTTGCATGTCATTAATCACGATTAACGTTGACAGCACTACAAAATATATATTTATTCATATTTAATATTTTTACTAAACAAACTGATTTAAAAATGCATTTTTTATATATATTTCCTATTTTTATCTTGATAATGAGCTAATTAGTTTAACATACTACTGTTGAAAACACGTAGCCCTCTGATGCCTTTGCATACTGTTTTATAAAGAGTAAGCAGTCTACAGTGTACACTGTGCATTATGCTAGTGTCTCATTCTGAACATAGCCTCTTATAAGCATCTGATGAACTTGCAATGCCCTCTGGGAAATGTAGGCACAAGGCAAGAGTAGTGCATGTTTTGACACCTGATAGAATGAGGATGTTGTGTTTTCCAGGTCACATTTCCACCTTATATTTCAATGTGCATGTAAGCTATTATTTTCAGTGAATGTGCGGAGACTTGTGATTAGTTTGCTGCTATATGTAAGAAACTGTAAGAATAACAAAATGCTGTAAAAGGTCAAATAATTAGCGTTACAAATCAGTGTGTTCATGAATACCATATACTACATTAAAATCATATGATAACTAGTAACCGTTTGCAATATCAAGCAGCATAACACACTGTTTATGTACAGGTAAAATATATCCGTTCAGATGCATTTAAGTTACAACGGCCCGCTCTTATGTTAAGAATAAGGTGGATAAGTGCAGTTGCCATCACTTGTGGAGAGCCTCATATTGAGCTCTTGTGTTGTACAGCGCCCTCTCTGAGGCAGGAAGGAGATTGTCAGATCTCAGGTTAAGTGCATCTCTAGAGAAAGACATAGACAAGATAGCATGCAGCAGTATTAGCCTAATGCTCACATATATTAAAAAAGGTCGCAAGCAGCACCCTGTTTGACCTTTTGTTACAGAACATACATTCTGCAGATTGCAAATTGAGTTGGTTCTGATTAGTTGTATATTAAAAGCTGAAAATGTTACTTGCACTAGGCAACTTTAGCAAACTAGCTGCTCATATGACCAATTTAAGTTCTACGTGTGCTGGTATACCATTGTACCATGCACATTAAAACGACGCCCTTGTCATTATTTTCTAGGCAAACATTCAGTATTTCTATGCAAATGAGGCTGTAGAATTACCATGTACCGTGTGGCCCTGCACTTAACATGCACTATTCCCAGCAAACAAATTTAGGTTCTAGGAACGTTAGTTTTTGGTTTCCAGAACGTTCCTAGAACTTTCCCTTAAGGTTAAGGGAACGTTCCCGGAACATTCTCCTTGCGTTATAAAAATGGAACCTAAAAATAACATACATGGAACGTTCCAATAACGTTTCTGTTTGGTTCCCAAAAAAAATAACCTCATGGGACCATTCGAACGTCAGGAACGTTCTGTGTTTGCTGGGTTGGCATCTATGGAAAGCAGGTGAACTGAATTTTATTTAAAAATGATTTAAAAGGCAGTATTTCGTCAAATGTGGATGAGGAGCATTAAAATCTGGTATATATCCAGAGACAGAGCAGTCCGGAGCATGTTTAGCTTTTTAAAGAGCTGATTCAGATTTCAGTAGTGAAACGATGCTTCAAAATATTTATATCAAATGTCAATCCTTTTAAAACAAACTAATAAACTTAAATGTATGCATATTAAAAAAAAACAGGTAAGATTTTTATTTTATTTATTATTATTTATTTTATAATATTATACATTATTATTGGATTTTATTTAATATTTATTATAATATTCTCAAAATGCTTAGCAATGATCTGTTCATTGTGAAAATTAAATGTATTCAGTTAAAAAGTATGGTTAAAATATGGCTAGCTGTGGAAGAAGCAACATTCAGTTAGTTAAAATGTTTAAATCAGTTGGATTTATTGATGATAAATATGTAAACCTGGTTATTGTTGTTTATTTAAAGACCATTCAGTTTATTAGTACTATTAATAAACTGACAAATATGCATCACTTTAAGTTTATTAGTTTATGTTAAAACTGTAATCCAAAATAGATTAATGCATTTTTTTTTCTTCAATCGTTACTGTTGGAATGTACAATATATTGGTGTCATATATATCGGCATTTAATTTATCGACATTAGATGTTTACTCGTGCAGCTCATTTTCAGTACTTTTACATTTAATTTTATTTGTTGCAACACTTAAACTTCTTTAAAAGCACAAAAAAAATTGTATAACTGTTATAAAATTGTATCAAATAATATCAGATATTTATCAAATATCAAATTTTAATATTGTCAATTGATCAGTTATCGTCTATGACTATAACTAATATTTAGATGTTAATTCTCGCTTATCATTATCGGCCAGAATTTTTATATCGGTACATCCCAAAGTATACAATACAGTCCCAGAAAACCATTAGAAATGAAGGTTTGGGCTGTTTCACACGGAACACGTTCTGGATGCGTTTATCAAATTACATTTAACTTGATGCAGCATCTTACAAAAGCAGCTCTAGTGGATTGAAATAAAATAAAAAAAAACTCAGAGATGTTATGCAACAGCAAAGACAATTAAAAAAACAGCGCAGACAAACCGCAAGAATGCATACTACTGTGAACGGCCCTAAAGTCTCCTGAAAACTGGGGAACTGCAGCATTCAGATTTGCTGGTTGCAGTGTTTGGTTTCTACCAGATTCGCATAATTATTGCAGCAAAGCCAGCCGTGAAAATTGACACCTTCAGAGGGCGCTGTTCATTCTGAGTGAATTCACCCTGAATGTTTCCTAGGGTTCAGGCTCAATCTTAAGGGATACTGAAGCATTCATGTATAATATGATTGTTGATGATATGATCTAGCTGAGCACTGGCATAAGTCAGATATCAGTGTTAAGCTTGATGCACATTCACTGAACAGGATATTACAAAGGCCACTGGGAAATCTCACTTCACGCTAGGGTGTATTGTTGTGAAAAGCATGGGTTGAGTAAAATCTTTTTTAATACAGTAATTACTCAAAATACTAGTAGCTGAAATCCATTAATGTTTCTGTTGATAACTTTCCTCTGGATGAGGGAAAACCTGCCATTCCTGCCAGCCCTTCAGTGCCGTGACCATCAAGTTTGAGACACCGGGGTGTTCATTTGAAAACAGTCCCGTGTTCATCCAATCAAATCAAACTTGTTGTTTGAGGCCACAGAAAGAGCCGTGATTGTTGGGCTTCTTGCGTCTCCTCTCGAAAACGTCCAATCGCGCAAAAGCATGGGCCGCCACACACATGAACAGGACACACTTGAGTAGCTGATATTCAGGTCTTGCTGCTCTGTGTGACGGGCACTTTAACTCCTTTCTGTCCTGCAGCTGTGAAGGACATAGAGAGACAGAAGGTGAATTAAAATAACAGAGAACTAAAGCAATACTCTAACCCTTGTGCTGTGCTGAAAATCTGTTATCTAATTAGGTTTTACCTTTTAAATTGCCTGTAAATCTCTTATAATGAGATATAAGGGTGTCACAATTTCAATTTTAAATCGCAATTCGACTGAAATTAATTTACAATCTCGAATTTCGAATTTAAAAATGGAATCGTCGATGTTCGTCGAATCGTCGAAGCCACTGTTTGCAGACATCCTGAGCCTCCCGCATATGGATAGCGGCTCCCTGATGCCTGCAAATTAGTAAAAATCTCCTGATAATCTAGAGCGAGCGAGCAAGAGCGCGTATGTGAGACAGAAAAAACTGTGCTCCAAACCGTATCGCGGTTGCACGGCAGAGAGCTAGAGACCTTGCGTGTGTGCCTCATGAAGCGCAATGTTAGACAGAGAGCATCCTGATTGGCCGGTTTCAGCTTAAACCTAAAACCATATTCTGGACAAATGTGGGCAAAATAGTTTTGATTTATTTTTAAAAAATACTTCCCTTGATCTGAATGGTTCAAGACTTGGCTACTTTTCCTAAGTTTGCCTCCTGAACACACACATTTTTTTTGACTCAACTCTACAATGTTAAGTGGGTGAAAAAAAACTCCTTAAACTTGTATTTGGGTCAAAAATGGGCACCCATAGAAATGAATGGGAAAAACTGTAATTTAGAGGATTCTAAAATAAGCCAAAATAAGCCACCAGGTGACAGCAAAGTCACTTCATCTTTAGGTTTTATCTCTAAGAACGTATTGGAATGATATTTTAATGTAGTTAAAAATAAAATTAATAAAAAATAAGCATAGTTTACATAGCAAAATATGGTACTTTTTGAAGTAAATAAATTAAAAAATACCCCCAAAATAAAAAAGACACCATAAATGAATAGACAAAACTCGAAGACAGTGATATAACATTTATAATAAATAAAAATTAGGATCACACCTGAGTCCTCTGTGCCCACATTTGTCCACAATTACAGGATTAAGGGCTATAAAGTGAATGGGGGCTAAAAAAAGTAAAAATTGTGAATCGAATCGAACCGTGACCTTAGAATGGAAATATTTAATCGAATCGAAGTATTTGGAGAATCGTAACACCCTAATGATATATAATTGAAAAGAGCTAAATAAAAGTAATAATGTCTCTCCCTGCCCTCACAGGTCACTTTCACATTGTACCCATTGGTTGTGGTCTTCTCTTTAACATCAGTATCACCGTGAGAAAATGTGTTCCCACCAACCAAACCTACTGAAAACAGCCCAAGCCACAAGTTTCTTTTCAAAGATATGACACTCACCCAGTCTGTACTTCTCCTTAGCTTGAGTTCGCTCTTTTGCATCGAAGTACCAGACGGTGATGGCATAGCTGTGGGAAGAGAGAGATCATTACAGCCATAATTGAGAGGGGTCAGACAATCTGACTAGTGTGTATTGACTCTGAAACTGAAATGAAGTATGAAATGTGCAGAATCATGTGGATAACTGTGAGGTCAAAGCACAGAAAGGGTTAAGTCAACGGTTAGACAGAAAGGGTTAAGTCAACACTAGTAGAGCGGCTGTTTTGTTTATTCCTGGCTCTGTTCTAACGGCACGAGCGCACAAACTGAAACGACGGCCGCTTACACTCAGGAAGCACGTACTTCCTGTGCCCCGCCTCGGCCCCCAGCTGCGATGGTGCTTGATACACACCTACCCTCATCCTGAATCTAGAATAATGAAAAACGTAAACGGCAATTGTTTTACTACACCAAAAGTATGGCGTTTAATTTGTTTCATCAAACTCATTTCAAGACAAACCCTCTTCCTGAGGAAGACCAACTGCAGGTGTGGTGTTTATAAAGCAGGATTAAATCAAACCGTAGTGTTTGTAGTGGTGGGAGAACAATGGTAGTGGACGACTACGGGACGGGGGTCAGATGAGTGCACTAGCATGCACGTGTTTTGAGAAAGACCACAGTATAATAGATGAGAGGTTACAAGAACTAGGATTGTGGTTGTTGCCACATGACATTCTACAACCTGAACCAGAACCGCATGATTATTTGCGAAATGATCACAATTTTGATTCAAACATCTATGCTATCTTTTGACAAGTACTGATCTCAGCTAACATTCAGGCACTGCCGCTGTCCCAGAGAGAGCAGCTGTCATATGAAATAGCTTCACAAACAGTATTTCGAACAACAAAGTATCATTATTTCTATCTTAGAATATTTAAAATGATCACAGAAGTACTGGGATAAAAGTTTATATTTCAGATTTTAACACTGATGTCTACCATAGTGATAAACAAACAAACAAATCACGTTTTGAAAGTAACGACGCTTCAAATAAAGATTGAATGTATATCACTTACATTGTTACAACAGTAGGTGGCGACAAGGGACTGTTACATTTTTTGATTTGTCAATTTTTCATTTATTTAAAGGGATACTCCACCGTTTTTTTCATATTAAACTATGTCATTCCCATAATTAAGACGAGTTGAGGCATACCTCTCTCGTCTGATAATCTCTGTGGCGCGTCAGACACTTTGATAGCACTTAGCTTAGCCCAGTTCATTCAATAGGGGCCAAACAGCGACCAAACACATCCACATTTTATGTCTAAATACAGGTACACTAAGTAGTGTAACTCGTACCAAGAATGGTGACACAAAATAAAAAGTTGCACTTTTCTAAAGCGCGTAAAGTGGATAAATATAACGAATGGCGGAATACCACAGCAAGTGCTTGTGAGAACTAAAGGACTTGGCGCATATATATCTATGGACTCGGAGCAGTAAAATCATCACTTTGGAGAGGGAGAGGACTTTTCATGAGTGATGATACTCATGTAACTGTATTTAAATGGGGAAAACGTGGAGGTGTTTGGTCGCTTCTCTGCTTGGCCCATATTGCAATGAACTGGGCTAGTTAAGTGCTATCAAAGTGTCTTGCGCGCCAAAGCGATTGAGTGTGTGCATTGAGGCCACGTTTACACAAAGCCGGGTATTTAGCAAAACTAATATTTTCTCCCTCTCGTTTTCAAAAATAACATCGTTCACACACCCGCATAAATACGCCGTTGAGCGCCATCATAACTATGCCAAACCTATTGGCGGCAGTGTAGGGGTTAAGGATAAAGCCATGCAAGCCAATCAGAATCCTTAGAATCGACAAGATAGAACCTAAAACGCCGTTTCTCCCAGTTCACACGACAACACATAACCGGCGTTTTCAGAAATCTCCACTTTGGCCGGAGTTTTTAGAAATAAGGGAAAAATGAGAAAAATGAGGCCAATCGGCAGGGAAATATCTGCGTTTTCCCCTTCGTGTAAACGGGACCTGAGACTAGAGAGGTATGTATCAACTCGTCTTAGTTAAGGGAATAACATAGTTTAATATGAAAAAAACTGTGGTGTATCCCTTTAAGAGATTTGTTCAAAAACACAGATTTATTCAGTAACAAAACAAGTGAAGTCTTTATGAGTGAGTCATTGAATCATTCATTCCAGATATTCGTTAAAAATGCTGATTCATCCAGCAATAAAACAAGTGTAGACTTTAGCTGTGTCCCGGAGTCTGCATCCTTCAAAGGCCATGAAGGTCTGACCGAACGTTGTTTAATGGGACGGTCTGAGCCAACAGAGGATTATTTGATTGTACAGGAGAGCAGCTCCCGTTGATGAGTGGCAGTGATGTTTTTTACAAGACTTTTTGTCTCAAAACTGTCTTAATATGTACACATGATCCATTTCTATGTATAATAAAGAGTATAAACTATATATAATCACAACTTAGTCAATTGTAAGTCACCATTTGAACTGCTTTAATTTATTATTTTTTTTTTTACAATTTGTATCATTAAATATTTGAGTATGTTGAACCCAGTACTTACGTTTAAAAGTGTAATTCTGCAATTTCTCTCAAAACAACATCCTGGTGCGCAATCAATTCTGGGGTAGGCAAGGCAATGACGTATCTGTTGTATCCTTTATTTCAGGGTAAACGAAGGAAGCATTTGTAGGAGCCTTCGAATTGGGACAGCCTTCGTTACGGCGCGGTGACACGATCGGAGCAGCCTCTGAATTGATATGCAGCTTGTATGAGTAAGTCATTGAATCATTCATTAATTTTTTTTTTACATTTTAAATAGACTGCGGCAATTAACATCTTGTCAGAACATATTATTTTTGTTTAGCTGTCGATTCAGAAGAATTGTGGGGAAATCGTGATTCTCGGTTTGAAACCAAAAAAATCGTGATTCTCAATTTGTCAATAATCGTGCAGCTCTAACCTGAACTAATTTTATTTTATGTAATATTGTTATGTCAAGAGACTTATTGATCTGAACACACAGTCATGAGGGTCTCTTTATAATCCACTTCCTTGTTTATGTTTTCTCCCTACATGTTTCTGTATGTTGGTCACACCACATGACTTTGATCTGACAGACATGCTTTATTCAAATATTATTCATTTATAATAAGATAAATTATTATTAAATAACAATAAGAAAAGCTTATGTTGAGGTGTTCTTATAAATAATTTCATTATTTTATCATAATTAGCTTTATGATAATGACAGCTGTCCCACCCTGACATTTTTGACTCAATTCCCTAAAATAATTTGAATTAATAAACTGGAAATATGACCATCACAGAAGAGGTGTATTCAAGTCAGTGTACCAGTGTTATCAGTGTGAGTGTGTTTTTTAACTGTAAATAGTGTTTACTCACCGGGTGGCAAAAGCTGGTTTCACCTCATGTGGGTTCCGCGATCCGAACCAGGAAATGAGCAGACGGTCAAAGAGAGGCTCGATGTTGGCAACAACATTACGAGACCCTGGGGTAGATCTGTAATAAACCTCCATGAACCTAACAGACAAAAACAAATGGGTAAGAGAAGACTCTCCTCCTGACTGATCAAGTCACAGTAAGAATGAACACAGCATACCTTCACATCCCAGTCCTTGTTCAGATAGTAGATGCAGGTTATGCAGCGCTGATCGCCGTTAGGATTGTCCACATGTCGAACATATCCTGTTCCGTTGCCAGGGTAACACGCCACCATGGCCTGGTCGGTACTAGAAAGAGAGGGGATTTAGGAAACATTAGATTTAGGGGTGATGAACTGTTAAATTAGGACATTTTGTGGCATGTTAGGCCCATGTATTAAAATCCACCGTAGGTGCTCCCAATCACAAGCAGACAACACTAAAATCAGTGGCGTTGGAAAAGCGTTCACTCAAATACACATTCAGAAAGGATATAGCTACATAGTGTAAATGCTAAAAGGACCGCCTACTCACATTATTACATGTAATAAATGTAACAAAACAAGGGTTTTCATCTATATAGATAGATAGATCAGACAGATAGATCAGACAGATAGATAGACAGATAGATAGATCAGACAGATGATAGATAGACGAGATAGATCAGACAGATAGATAGACAGATAGATAGATCAGACAGATGATAGATAGATAGATAGATAGATAGATAGATAGATAGATAGATAGATAGATAGATAGATAGATAGATAGATAGATAGATAGATAGATAGATAGATAGATAGATAGATAGATAGATAGATCAGACAGATAGATCGGACAGATAGATCGGACAGATGATAAATAGATAGATAGATAGATCAGATAGACAGATAGTATCAGACAGATAGATCAGACAGGCGATGATAGATAGATAGATAGATAGATAGATAGATAGATAGATAGATAGATAGATGAGATCAGACAGACAGACAGACAGATAGATCAACAGATAGATCAGACATATAGATCAGACAGATAGATCAGACAGACGATAGATAGATAGACAGATCAGACAGATGGATCAGACAGACAGATCCACAGACAGACGATAGATAGATAGACAGATCAGACAGACAGATCAGACAGACGATAGATAGATGATAGATAGACCAGACAGACAGATCAGACAGACAGACAGATCAGACAGACGATGAGATAGATCTGTCACGCACACACACGAGCAACCACTGCCTGACCGTCGCACAGCCCGCCATTATCACTGCTGTTTATAAGGGTTTATGACCACAATTCAGGGTTACGAACGACATGCCAACCACTCATAGTAAGGTGAAATAAGATACATAACCTTTCATAACAGACACTTGACAGCTTAAAATAAACATTTCTATTAGGGTTAATAAGGTAACACTCTTTTTTTATTACTATTAAAAAATATAAACAATCATTAAAGCAAACAAATGTAAAAACACTTTCAAAAACAAAAATGAATATTGGAGCTGTGCCAAAACGCTGCAGGTTGCCTCAGGTCATGCTTGTGATGACATGTACCGAGATTCATCTCAATACGGTAAAGTGTTGCAGAGATCTAACCTACAATCAATTTGGGTGTGCTCTTCATCAAATCTGTTTGTGCATTATTCAAAAATAGCTGAGTTTATGAAAAAGCTTTTTGGCATCACAGTCTGAAGAGGATCTGAGCCAATTTTGGTGAAATCGGATGAACACTGTTTGGAAAAAGTCAGTTTTTTTGGAAAATTCTAAGTGGAAGAAAATTTTCAGTCATATCTTGAGCAAGGAAATCAGAGGGACATTAATTTTGTTTTTTAGCTGTATGGTTCAAAAGTTTTTAGCATAAACGTAGTGCAACTTCAGACAGTTGGTTGCGCAAGCAAGATGGATTGAATTAGAGACTCCAAAAATGCTGTGGTTAATGATGAGATTGTGCTCTATTTGCTTGCCAAAATTCATAATTTCCCCGCAAGCGATTCTATGGGCTGCCATGAGTTACAATAGGTTTTGTATTGTACAAACAGATACAATAGCTTCATTTACACCTTCAGTGCTTGGCCCTTAATTGAGCAACACGACTGTTTTCAACATTAATTTATTAAATTTACTATTTATTTAAATTTAATTTCATGAGCAGAAAATCAGCATATTATACTGATTTCTGAAGTATCATGTGACTCTGAAGACTGGAGTAATGATGCTGAAAATTCAGCTTTGCATCACAGGAATAAATTACACTTTAAAAACACATTAAACGGCTATTTTAAATTGTAATAATATTTCACAATATTACTGTTTTCTATTTTTTTGATCAAACAACACATTGAGAATAAGATAAGAATAATAACTTATCAAAAATACAAAATCAGAAGAAAAAAAATCACCAACCCAAACTTTTGAATGGTAGTATAAATAAGATTATAATATATATATATATATATATATATATATATATATATATATTTTGAAAGAGTGTAGTTTAGTCCACATGCTTTGACATGTTGAGGTGCGGCACTCATACAGGCAACTGTAGTTCAAAATTTGGCTCGCCAATCACTTCCCATCCTCTTTTGTCTGTCATGCTTGATAAAAAGGCCAAACACTGACAGCATCTGGCTTGCCTTCTGTAGAGCTCAGTTTTGGCACACTGTGGATGATCCGAGGCATTCCTGGGCCTGGATGATGATGGGGGAGATGGTAGCGGGTCAGTTTCAGCATGCGAGTCATCAGGGTGCACTGTTAGCTGCAGGCTCTATGATATGGTCAGCACTTTATCAAGCCCCAGAGAGAAACCTCCCCTGACCCTTATCACTGCATCAGTGTAGCAGTAAACACAGCACCGTGTGTCACATGGGTTAAACAGGAGCACGTGGATGGGCGGCAGAAAGGGCTTGTTCAGCCCACGTTCTTTCACAGCCAGCATGCACTACGTCAACAGGTTTGTTTGACGATCCACGATAATGATTGTGCACTTTTCTTAAGGGATAGTTCAATAAGGTGTGGATGACCTTATTGCATATGCATTTGTAGGGGTTTCCCTTTCAGATGCAAAATTTCTGTGAGCAGAGTTTTTAAATGAATCACTCAAGGTGATTTACTAAGGTTTGCGCTAGTCAATTTACTGGTATTTGCGCCATTATTTACCAACCAAAAAAGCATGTCTTAAACCAGATGCCAACTGGTAGATTGCGTTGTTCATTGTGGAAATGATCTGCTGTGTCTGTGTTCTTTAATTTGCGTGTCGCCACTAGATCACGCGCAGAACTTTCCATTCCCATCAGCGCTGTTTTAGAATTGTATTCTCACGCTAATTTACCTTGTTTAGTAAATCTGCCCCATACACTCTTAGAAAGAAAAGGTTCTATGTAGAACCTTAAAAGGTTCTAGCAGCGCTACATATTTGGAACCCCTGAAAATGTTCTATACAATGTGAATGATCGTAAAATTCAAGATATGGGGTTAGAAAATTTATATGTTCATATCATTTTATGTAGTTAATCAACATCACACGAAGAGTGTCATTTCAGTTTTTCTCCTCCAAAATCAGCATGATTAAAATGTGATTTTAAGTTACTACAACAGTTTAATAAACAATAATTATTCAATTACAAAATGTTGCAGAATAATGTAATAGATGAATAAAAATAGCCTAATTTGTGCAAAAAGGGTTCTTTCTTTTCATTATAGAACATTTTTTTGCATAAAATGTCCTTTGGAGTTGAGTAAAGAACCCTATGCTACATATAGAACCCTTTTTTTCTAAGAGTGTAGGCTTCAATCATTTTCTTAAGTATTTTTTTCACTCTTAGAAAAAGGGTTCACTGGGGTTTATATATGCAGCATGGCGTTCTTTACTCAACTCCAAAAACCTTTTATGCTAAAAAAGGGTTCTTTATAGGCTATTATTCATTCAAATATTTCATTATTGTGCAACATTTTGTAGTTTTAATAACAACATTTTATTGAACTGTTGTAGTAACTTAATATCACATTTTAATCATGCTGATTTTTGGAGGAGAAAAAAGTGGCACTCTTCGTGTGATATTGATTAACTACATAAAATGATATAAATATATACATTTTCTAAACCTCCAAATCTTGAATTTTGTGATCATTCACATGCATTCATAAATACAGTTTAGGGTTTTGATGTTTGTCGATAATATGAAATATTTAATCTGGAAAGGACAAAACAAATGATAATGAATGAACCCAAAAGGATCCAAATAGAACCTTTTTCCTGGTTACAAAGAACCCTAACGGGTTCTTATTATTGAACCCTTAAAAAGGGTTCTGTATAGAACCTTTTAGGGGTTCCAAATACGTAGCGCTGATAGAAACTTTTAAGGTTCTATATAGAACCTTTTCTTCTAAGAGTGTATTTTGGCCAGTCATTTTGATTTTTACTTGCACTGATAAAAAAAACAGATAGATGACTACACTGGCTACATACATAATACATTAGACAAAAAGATGTATGTGTGTGGAATCTTTTAAGAATGAGCAACATTTGGCCTAAAGTACAGAAGTTAAAAAAAAAAGAAAATCATACTTTTGCCATGTTGATTAGAAGGCTTATCATCAGGTTACACATGGTTTGTAAATATGATGACACAGATACCAGTCTAGAGCTGCTTTGACTAGATTATAACTTGGCTTCTCTCATACCAGAGTAGATAGGGCCCTATAAAATCCGTTTTATTTTTTCCCAAATTCCATTTTATTTTTTCCCAAATTTCGTTTTTTCCGTTTTAATTTTTGCAAATTCCGTTTTTCCGTTTTAATTTTTGGGAATTCATTTTTTTTACCCTTTAATGTTTTTAGTTGTAAAAAAGTGTGCTTTTATTCCGTGATCGCAGAAATTATAGGGCCCTAAGTAGAGTACATGACCACCACCGGCAGACCGAAGGGTTCACAGAAAGCCAACTATGACACCCAAATTGAAAAGACACTGTGCAGAGCGGAGAAATAATCAAATTATCCAATTAGGAGGAACAGCTAAATGCCCCAAAACACAACACGCTCTCATCAGTGTCAGTGCTTTGTGCAAGCAGCTTTACAGCCAACATTCATACACACAACACAAGTATCTGTCTCCCAACTATTCAGATGGTTCATGTAAATAAATTGTTTCACAATTCACATAAGCCAATGCAATGCAATGCAATGCAAAAAACAAACAAAAAAAAAACATTCAGTGTTACGCAAGTTCTTGCTAATTCCCACAAGAGACTAGGGTCAAGTTTTAAAGGCAAGACAACCTAAAACAAAAAATATCAAATTAACTGATGTCATGATGTTGTATTTTATGAGCTATTTGATATTCTTTGGTTGTTTTATGATAAACAGGCAACGGTTCCTTTAAAGCAATATTGTTTTGATCGTGTAAGGTTCTTCCATGCCTTGATAGACAGATGTCTGAGCACAGAGTGTGCTAAGATAAAAGAGTGTAAATCTGATGATGAGAGGCTGGAGGATAAGTAAGACATGCGGGTTAGATAAGGACACACACTCACACACACCAAGACATCAGGACTACAACAACATATTCAGAATACAAACTAGAAGAAATTAAAATGGATTTTGACTTGGAACTTATTGACCATGTTTACATGCTCATCATTACCCAAGCTCAGGTTCATTTTCTAATTAAAAAAAGCAATTGAAATGTGTCTGTGTAATCCATGTAATTGGCATATTCTCAATAAACTAGTGCCAAATTTAGATTTTGTCTAATGCTGCTCAGAGGTCAAATAAATGCATTTACACAGCAATTTCAACTGTATAATTGATGGCTGGAGGTGATCAGAGCATCATTTGGTCTGTCTTTTAGCATTATGTCTTTACACAGAATTTGGAGCGGGCACAATTCTCATGCCATTTTATGCCATACATTCGTTGTTTTGTAACTCATATCATCAATAACACATAAGAGCATGATGAATCTGCATAAGGTTCTGAAGAAGAAAAAAAAGATTTATGGATGATTTTCAAATTCTGCTAGTCATCTCTGTGTGTGCATATATAAATGAATATTCGCCTTATACGTAAAAGAAGAGTTGATTGTATTGAATGTGCACTTTTAGTGTTTAAAAACTGCACTTTCATGGCTGTTTCTTTGTAATTGTGATAATTTTTGGGTGAAATATCCATTTTTTAAAAAGAGGAGTGTTTGTTTGCTCATGCAAGACTTGCAACCGCAATTCTAGAGTGTTGTGGATGGTTGCTAGGGCAATGCTATTCGGTTGCTAAGGCAGCTATAAGGTTACTAGGTGGGTGGCTACTTACTCACCTTGACAGTTTATTTTGCAATAATGACTGGCTTAGAAAATCGAGAACTGATCTATTATTGTATTATACAAATACAGTAACACTTTACAATGTGATGCATTAATTCATGCTTAACTAACGCACATATAAACATGAGTTCATGTATGACTCATGCAGAACTATAAAAGGGGATGAATGCAAAAGAGGCAATGCTCTGTGCTGGTGATATTGTGTTTGTCTGGTAGGGCACGCGCTACTCTCTCCGGGAGGGCACGAGATGCCATGTGGCTGGAACACGCTGTTCCCTCTGCTTTATCCTCTGCCACGTTGTCCCGAGATCGAATAGTTTCTATTCGAGAATGAAACCAACGTCGTTCTCTGATAGCACTGGTTTAGAGAGAAAGCTGGGCATGGACACCCACACTCACTCTCTCGCAGTGTTAACATGCTACGTGTCTTGTTTCCAGGGCAACAGCGAGAGAAATATTTTGGCCAACTAAAACGTAAAGGGTCTGATAAGGCTTGGGAGAGGAGACGTAGAGGAAAAATGACTAATGGGAGGGTTGATTAAGGACAATCAGTGTGTCCGCTGAGGAATAGAAGAAGTAGATACGAAAGCCAGTTTAACTGACTTTATCACTTTAAATTTACATAACCTTGCTGTAACTGGTTCGACGTACACTACCGGTCAAAAAGTTTAGGGTCGGTAAGATTTTTATGTTTTTAAAAGAAGTCTCTTCTGCTCACCAAGGCTGCAATTTTTAATAAAAAATACACAAAAAACAGTAATATTGTGTAATATTATGAAAATTTAAAATGACTTTTTTATGTTAATATATATTAAAATGTAATTTATTCCTCTGAAAAAAGCTAAATTTTCAGCATCATTACTCCAGTCTTCATTGTCACATGATCCTTCACAAATCACTCTAATATGATGATTTTATGCTCCAAAAACATGTATGATTATTATCCATGTTGAAAACAACATTTTTATTTCAGGATTCTTTGATGAATAGAAAGTTCAAAAGAACAGCATTTATTTAATTAGAATCTTTTCTAACATTATAAATGTCTTTACTGTAACTTTTGATCAATGTAACTCATCCTTGATGAATAGAAGTATTGATTTCTTATTTATTTCCCCAAAAATAAAATACAAATTTTTACTGACCCCAAACTTTTTAAAGGGTAGTGTTTAATGTAACAAAAGCTTTCCATTTCAGATAAAAGCTGAAAAGTCATTTTAAATTGTCATAATATTTCACAATATTACTGTGTTTTTTGTGTATTTTTATCAAAAATTGCAGCCTTGGTGAGCAGAAGAGACTTCTTTTAAAAACATAAAAAATCTTACTGACCCTAAACTTTTGACTGTATTTCTAATAAAATCCTAATAGTGCTCTAAATGTAAAATTACCTAAATATTGGGGCTGCGACAACTAATTAATAATGATAATGAACATACTAAACAATTAATGTCAGTATTGAGAGAGTGCATTCAAATACATAGCAACACGCTGATAACCATCGGCTCAACACAACATAATACAAGTAATCTGTGTTTACATAATTTATCCGGTTTTGATGTCAAAACCTAAACAAACATCTATCCACTGAATTGGCCGCAAGAATTAAGACTTTATTCTTGGTTTTGGCCTAAAAGCTACTGTTTGTTTGACATCTACACGATTAAAAACACTGTTTAGGGCATTTTCATGATGGTGTTATTGTGTATAAACACTGTAAGATTGTAAACACTTTCATTAATTTTACAATACAGTATATAAATACAGTTCATTTTAATACAATTTATTTATATAGCGCCTTTCAAGAACCCAATGACACCATACATTATGTTGAGAGATACAGATATACAGTCAGGATACAACGAGACTGAACAGGCAGAAAGACAGTTATCATAAAACATATGAAACAATAACCAAAGTAAGCGTCGATCTAAATTGAAAGTAGATATAATATATATAGTAGATATATAATATATATAATAATAATATATTAGTTTTTAGATCAGTTAATTGATTAGTCAGGTAGCCTATGTACTTGGGGTGTATAGTGTATTGTAATATTTATATATTAAACATTACTTTCACAAAATTTACACTGCATTTTTACATATTTTGTTTTGTGGAATAACATGATTTTGATAAATGATGGAAGTTAGTTTATTTCCACTATACCGTTCAAAGGTTTGGGGTCAGAAAGATCTTTTCCCCAAGAAATTAATATATTTTTATTTAGCAAGGACACATTAATATGATCAGAAATTACAGTAAAACATGTATAAATAAGCATCACGATTACCACAAACATATTAAGCAGCACAACTGTTTTCTGCATTGATAATAATAATAATTGTTTCTTGAGCAGCAAATAAGCATTTCTGAAGGATCATGTGACTCTGAAGACAGGAGTAATGATGAAAATTCAGTTTTGCTGTCAGAAATTAATTGTATTTTAAAATATAAAAGAAATTGTAATATTTTACAGAACTGTTACTGTTTCTACAAACTTTTTATCAAATAAATGCAGCCTTAGTGAGCATAAGTGACTATTTTTTCCCCCACCACTTTATTTTATCTAATTGAACAGATGGACAGATTAGTCAATTGAAACCTCAAACAGACCTCGAACATTGCTAAGATGTTTCTGTAAATGCCACAAATCATTTTACAAATCATTGCAGACTGAAACATAGTTTGAAGGATAGCATTGAACAAGATGAACCAACACACTAATAAAAGATGAACCGATTATCAGAAGTTGCAGCACCTCTAAATTTCAAGCCTCAAACGTTCTTGCAAGATGTTTTCATGACCCACTTTCAAAAGTAAGTGAACGCCGCAGTGCTCGTGTTCCCATTCCACAGGTTGAACTACGAGATTTATCCCTCAGACGTAAACATATGACTGAACACATGTGTGAAGTCGCACATCAACATTGGCTTCTCAAATGGCAATCTTTCACTGGCGTTTCCTATACGACATAATGTACATATGAGCCGCAATGAGAGGAAAAGGCTCAAGGCTAATTCAGTGTTCCCCTCGCCACAGATTAAAAAATATTCCCTGCAGATTAAGGATAGTGTGAGGACAGTGACTGAGGTCTGACCAATCATCTGACCCATTGAACAGAAGCCTCTCCTCACTCAATCACACGGCAGTAAAGACATGCTGACACCGTCCTGTCCTGAGATGACCACTTAAAGGTCATCTAGATCAGGTTTCTAACCACAACAGCAATGGACAGGCTGTACTTACAGTAAGAATGTATGTACACATGGTCCTGAGCTGTAGTCTGACTTTGCATTCATGACACTCTGGCAGTAAGAAAACTAATGTGCATTCAGAGACTCAATAAGACCTCATTCTTAATAATAAGCTCAATTATTTGAGAAAGTTCAGCAAGAATGGAGAATATACTTATTATGGTTATGCTCAGTGTTTCTGTTTTTTATTTTATTCTATTTTAAGATTTTAAAACCTCGCGCAAGGCTGAATTTTCAGCATCATTCCTTCAAGTCTTCAGTGTCACATGATCCTTCTGATATAATTCATAACCATGTGTGTTATGATTTGCTGCTTAATTGCAATCAATTATTAATAATGTTTCTTATATTATTATCAGTGTTGGAAACAAGGTTTTTGCTGTTTAATTATGCGGAAGCTGTGACTTTCCAGATTTGATTGGAATAGAATTGAATTTCTATTATGATTTAAAATTGAATAGAAAGGACAAAAGAACAGCATTTCTGTTTTCGGTTTTGTATCATTTGTTCAGGATTTGATTGGAATAGAATTGAATTTCTATTCAGATTTGAAATTGAATAGAAAGGTCAAAATAACAGCATTTCTGTTTTCTCTTTTGTATCATCTTTTCAGGATTTCATTGGAATAGAATTGAATTTCTATTCAGATTTGAAATTGAATAGAAAGGTCAAAAGAACAGCATTTCTGTTTCCTCTTTTGTATCATGTTTTCAGGATTTGATTGGAATAGAACTGAATTTCTATTCAGATTTGAAATGGAATAGAAAGGTCAAAAGAACAGCATTTCTGTTTTCTCTTTTGTATCATCTTTTCAGGATTTGATTGGAATAGAATTGAATTTCTATTCAGATTTGAAATTGAATAGAAAGGTCAAAAGAACAGCATTTCTGTTTTCTCTTTTGTGTCATTTCTTTCAGGATTTGATTGGAATAGAATTGAATTTCTATTCAGATTTGAAATTGAATAGAAAGGTCAAAAGAACAGCTGTTCTGTTTTGTATCCTTTTTTCAGGATTTGATTGGAATAGAATTGAATTTCTATTCAGATTTGAAATTGAATAGAAAGGTCAAAAGAACAGCATTTCTGTTTTCTCTTTTGTGTAATTTCTTTCAGGATTTGATTGGAATAGAATTGAATTTCTATTCAGATTTGAAATTGAATAGAAAGGTCAAAAGAACAGCTGTTCTGTTTTGTATCCTTTTTTCAGGATTTGATTGGAATAGAATTGAATTTCTATTCAGATTTGAAATTGAATAGAAAGGTCAAAAGAACAGCATTTCTGTTTTCTCTTTTGTGTATCATTTTTTCAGGATTTGATTGGAATAGAATTAGAATTTCTATTCAGATTTGAAATTGAATAGAAAGGTCAAAAGAACAGCTGTTCTGTTTTGTATCCTTTTTTCAGGATTTGATTGGAATAGAATCAAATTTCTATTCAGATTTGAAATTGAATAGAAAGGTCAAAAGAACAGCATTTCGTTTTTTCTTTTGTATCATTTCTTTCAGATTTGATTGGAATTGAATTTCTATTCAGATTTGAAATTGAATAGAAAGGTCAAAAGAACAGCTTTTCTGTTTTCTCTTTTGTATCCTTTTTCAGGATTTGATTGGAATAGAATTGAATTTCTATTCAGATTTGAAATTGAATAGAAAGGTCAAACAGCATTTCTGTTTTCTCTTTTGTATCATTATTCACTGGAACTTTTGATCTTATATATTTGTAAAAGTCAATCTTATACTTACGCAAACTTTTGAATAGTAGTGCATCACATTTTTCACCGAAATATGAAGCAGCACAACTGTTTTCAACATGGATGATAATAAAAAAATGTCTCTTGAGCAGCAAATCAGCACATTAGAATGATTCCCAAAGGATCATGTGACACTGAACATGACAGGAGTAAGTTATGATAATGAAAATTTAGCTTTATCATCACAGGAATAAATTACGTCTGGAATTATATTCAAATAGACAATTTTGCAATAATATTTCACAATATTACCATATAATTGTACTGTGTTTGATCCAATAAAAGCAGTCTTGTTGATAAGAGACTTATTTCTAAAACGGGAGTGTGCATGTTTTCTCTGTGTGGAAAATGCCACAGCAGGAAGATCTCATACTATTGGACTCTGTCTGGTTTGACCTGGCAAGCTCAAATAACCAAACCTGCGTCATATGGGTAGTTTTGCTCTGACGCACTGACAGGACTGATGCAGCACCCTGCGTGCAAACGGGTCAATGTTCAATCACACACTAACTGAGCCATGCCATTATTCCTTACATGTCTGTAATATCAGAAAATCGTAATTTTTCTCATTCCAACTCACCAACAAATTAAACAACCATTTTCAGATCCGGATAAAATGATTACGTCTGATAAGCTCTGATACTGTCTCACGCACACAATGAACACACACACACACACGCAACACACACAAACACACACAGCACTGCACCTTTATGGTGACAGTAAGAATATGTTGTTTGTTTATGGGCTAGAGATAGAGACTGACAGAGGAGTCTTCAAAGCCAGAGAAACACTGATCTGTGGTCTGATAAAACGCCATTTCTCAGGCTGCTATTGAGAACAGTGGCACAGTGAGAAACACAACAGACAGTAAATATCTTGTCTGATACACCCAACCACAACTTCCTGAATGCAGGTTTGCATTGCTGGTGACAGTGCTTGACAGTTTGGACCTTGAAGCTTTTGCATCTAATGATTCTGGCATATATTGAAAAAGGCAGACACGGGGCAGTTGTCACACGTAGATGTTGACTATATTACTATGAAGGCAAAGTGGAATTTCAATTGAATTTCATCCAGCAAAAAAGGCTCATTGTCAATAGTGTGGTGGTGCACTAAGATCAGTGCAGCTCCACTTTCATATCAAACTGTTGGTCATTGCAAACTGTGAGCAAACTCAATGGCTTGATCATATTCTGTTGATCAATGCGGCGAATTCGGATACAAAATGTGTGTGGGGAACTTGCTCGAAATTTTTAGATCCTATGGATTCCTATTGAAATGACTGTTTTTTGTTCATGACTGAACCTTAAGGTTTTGAATGAACTCAAATCAAATTTATTTAAATCACAATACACATTTCAGTTTTACAGAAAACCATGATGTTAATGTTTTTAGTGCTGTCAAATCGATTAATCGCATAATTCGCATCTAACATAAAAGTTTGTAAATACAGTATATAACACACACGTATACATACACACAAAAAATGAAGGCAGCAACTTTATTTTTACTAAGTACAAACAGCTTGATTGTTTAAGTCATTTCAACTTAAATTACATTAAACTGACTTTAAAAATTAGTTGAATGAATATTGGATAACTTAGCCTTTTAAAAGGAGTATGTAAGGTCGGGGCAAGTTGTCACATGCTGTTGCTGAAAAGCTTGCTTAATAGCAAGTTCAAATGTGACAACTTCCACCAAATATTTAGTAAATAAACTATCTTTTCATGTGCAATAATAATCATAGAAATGTTAAACTGCTTTTTACAGCCACGACTTTAAGTTTTGTGCTGCAAAATACAGATTTTGCCATTCACTGGTTACCTAACCTTAGGTCCAGACAAACAGACCCAAAACTGAAAATTCTGCCATCATTTCCTCACCCTTGAGTAATTCCAGACCTGTATGACTTTCTTTATTCTGCTGAAAAAATATTTTTGGAATATTTTGAAGAACCAAACCATTTTGGTTACCACTGACTTTAAAAAAAAACTTATTTTATGTTCCACAAAACTCTTAAAAAATAGTTCCAATAAGGGATTTCCATAGTGATGTAATACAATAAAAAAAGTTCTGAAAATAACTGTTTGCTTAGAGTGAAGAATATCTCAATAATCCAAATAACCCTTATCCACTGCAAAGAATCTTTCGTGCAATGGAAAGATTTGATGTATATTATAAGTTATTCATGGAACCATTCCAATAAGGAACCTCTATTTTAAAGAGTGAAGAAAGTAAGTCAGTTTTGGAAACGACATGAGGGTGTGTAGATGCAAACATAATTTTCATTTTTAAGTGTGCGAGCACTCACCTTTGTGCGGCCATTGATGACATAATCCCCCAGCTGCCCACTGGCCGCACTGCGCATGATGGCCTCATCGATGTGAGCCATGAGGACTCCTATGTTCTCGCAGCCCGGCTCGTTGCCTTCGACCCCAGGCGATCTGGTCTCCACGGATGTTCTTAGAGGGGATGCTCTTTTGGCTGACTAACTGGCCGCCTCTGAACTTTCCGCTGTGATTTAGTGTCTCCACTTCCTCCAGAACCCTACCGCCCAGTCGATCGCTCAGGAAGGCATCTTTGACGCAAATGCCGTAATACTTCATACAGGGAACTATGTAATGCTGAGCCATGTGCTCTGGGGACCAGCCTGCACTGGGGGCCAACACAGGTGGCACCAATCGAAACTCAGCCTGCCCCGGGGCCGCATGGTTCATTACAGCTTTGTGCCCATTGTGATGAACCCAACTGGGGGATGACAGGGAGCTGTTGTTGTGTTGGTGATTGGCTGCAAGGGGAGCAACAGCCAGTGTGCTTTTACTTGTGTCTGTTCTAAGGCCCATTTCTAACCTCCTCCTTTTGCATTCAAGTGAAGGAGAGTCCGATACATTGGGCGTTTCCGAGGACCCCATTCCGGGACACCCACTATGGGCCCCGAAGTCTCTGTTTTCCTCATCTTTTCTCCTCTGGTGCTGGAGTTGTCTGAATCTCACATCTCCACAAGGTCTTTTTGAAGTCCTGTCCCCGTGAGAAGCGAGGCCCCAATGGGGGGTCTCCACCAGTCCATTCAGATGCAAACACCCGTTTTGCTTGTGCGCAGGGACATCGTGATAACTTCCTTCAGCTGTGGGTGAAGGGGACACCGCTCCACCACCATTATACAAAGGCAACCCACTCTTCAACTCCTTCAAAAGGGTGTCCCTGCGAGAAGGGAGGCTCCCATGGGGGGTCTCCACCAGTCCATTCAGATGTAAACACCCGTTTTGCTTCTGCGCAGGGACATCATGATAACTTCCTTCAGCCGTGGGTAATGGGGACACCGCTCCACCACCATTATATAAAGGCAACCCACTCTTTAACTCATTCAAAAGCGTGACCCCAGATCCAGATCTAGACGCATGTCCAGCCAGCAGTTCCTCCGCAGTGGTCGCGTTCAGACCCATTATATTTACAGCGCGAGACTTACAACAACCATTCGGTGAACTGATACTCTCGCGCCCGTGTGCATTTAAAAGGTCCGTGTTTTCCAGTCTCTCCATGTCATGACGTCTACTCCTGGATGCGCACGTAGCTCACGTCCAATCCTCATTTTCTGCAGAATCGGCTCTGCTCATGCCTGCCAAGCGGCGCTATTTTAAACTTCCTACAGTTCAACACGAACACGGTGCTTTTCTTAGTTGTTTAATACAGAATTGACCAGTAACTGTTTTCCATGGCGGTTTACTCCCAGAGCACGGGGTTAGGAGCATCTAAAGACAGAGGGTAACAATGGTTAAATAAATCACTTAACCATTAGACACGTCAAAACGGACACGTATCATATCGTGAATCTGCCCAGTCATAGCCTACTCTATGATTTTAATGATTAGGCCTATGTCAACCACATGTAGGCCTAACCTATTATGGAAATATTAAACTAGTGTAAACAAGGAATAATAATTCAATTTAAGCTGACAGAAATCTATTTATATTCAGATAAACGTACCTACAATAAAAGCGATCAATTAAATAATGACGTGTAGCTATAATAGCCAAATGACAATTAAAAAAATTATAGGCTAAACAAATATATGATTATAGCCTAATGGTTTAATAAAATGCAGGTAGGCTAATTAAATAAATGTAAGCCTATGTGAAAAACAGGATAAAATCTACTTTAAAGCAGGCTAGTTTTCTTTCAAATATGTCTCATATAGCATGTAAATCTTTAATTATGATGTACACTGGTATACTGCATAAACGGACAAATGGGGACAAAGTTTAAACGCCCAAAAGCTTAACGCTCCATATAGTTTTAAGCAAAATAATAAGTAGCCTAATAAAAAACTATTTATCAGCTGTAAGTAAAAAGAATATTAAACCGGGGAAATGATCGGGCATCCAATTCATTAGTTTAATACTTAAATGTGTAGTCTAATAGTCTATACCATCAATGGTAAACTGTTAAATATATAAGCCGTCTGTTCATAAAGTTAAATCAAAACCTTAAATAAAAAGACTGAAACGAAAACGAAAAATAGGCGTAGGCTATTTTAGACTAGTGTACTTACCTCTATATGATAAAGTCACTAGACCAGCCGCGATTGTAAAGAATTTCCGGTGTTCTCGCGTCCATATCCAACACAAGCTCATTTCAGATTATACAAATAATTAAAACAACGTTTTCACAAGACAACTTTGTAATTTATGCCCATACATTCCTTGCTGAACAAAGAGTAAGTAGGCTTCGTATCTGATTTAACACTGTGCGGGTAGCGAAATTACACAATCTACTATGGCCGAAACCTCACTCATTAATATTAATTTACGATGCTCTTGAAGCGTCCAATCAGGCAACCTAATTAATATTCATGAGCTTGGTTTCCGCCATAGTAGGATTAGTAAACTCGTTTCCGGATGTGATAGCGCGCCCTCCCTCGCATTCTCTCTCTCCATGAGCCGCTCTGTCACTTACACGTGCGCACATTCGCATCACGTGACCCTGAGCTCCACAATAACAACAGTGGCTCATAAGAGTGTCAATCAATGGACATATAGCCGAAATATAAAATTATTATTTCTATATATAGAGGATAAATTATAACCATTTCTGTTTGAATTATTATCATGGACTATTATTTTATGGCCATTTCTTCAGGCAATGTTATGTACCACTTTTTTATTTATAGGCCTATTCATTTAAATCTACTCTTTAGAACATGAAAATGTAAAGTCGATGTCCCTAACTTGTAAATCTCTTGGATGTATCTTAAAGAGTCATGAGCCTACTTCTGATTTAGTTGATCATGATGAGCACTCATTGTCACAGTTGTAAACACGATGACTTTCTTCTTCCATGAGGGGTTTTGGTGTCACAAAGGCCATAAAAGAACACAACACACATGTCAGATGACAACTTCAAAACAATTTTGTGTGCCATATTAAAGTCTCGTTAAGGCAAGTCATATCAGTCGGCGGCCATCTTTGAAACGCCCCTTTGGGCAGCTGTTTGAGTCATGCAAGTACAAAATGGGGGAACATCAAATTCTCCAAAAGGTTTCACCAAGCTTATGATTAAATGTTGTATTTGAAATCACCAAATAGGCTACTGACAACTGTTTAAGACTTTTATTTTATATATACACTTAAATCATGACAAAACCCCCCAGCATTTTTCAGGCTGGACCAGCCAATAACGAGCAGCAACCAGAGCTTCGAACAGCGAGCTATGACTTTACCGATTGGTGATTGGCTATTTTATTTAGAAGGTGGGACTTATTCAGCTATATTGCACATTGCACTTTCATTCAGCTATTCATTCATTGTAATGTCTTTATACATCTAAAGTCTTTGGCCAAATGCATCAGACGTCAGCCAAAGGTCTGTGGGCATGACGTCTGAGGCCGAGGTCCAATTAGCGTTCTTTTTATTTTTATTTTTTTTTTATTCTTTTTTTGTGGAAACTTTTTATCATGCACTCATCATTATTTGTTTTGACTGGCTTTTATGTCTCCAGACTTTCAGTGTTAAAACAAGAAAATTAAGAATATCGGTAACACTGTACAATAAGGTTCAGTTAGTACATTAACTACATTAGGTACATATGAACTAATAATGAACAGCACTTATACAGCATTTGTTAATCTTTGTTAATGTTATTTTCAACATTTACTAAAACTTGATTAAAATCTTGTTAACATTAGTTAATGCACCATGAACAAACAATGAACAGCTGTATTTTCATGAACTAACATTAACAAAGATGAACAAATGCAGTAACAAATGTATTACTCATGGTTATTTCATGTTAGTAAATACATTAACTAATGTTAACTACTGAACCTTATTGTAAAGTGTTACCAGAATATCAAATAAAAATGGAAATATTTAATATATAATAATAATACTGTGGACAATTTTTTATTATTAATTTGTACTCATTTGCAGAAGCTCACCAAGTTCATCAAGTCTGAAAAGCAAATATAGGCATTACTAAAACAACTCCCACACAAGCCCCCAGCAAATGCTCTGACATTCCCGGCAATACAGTGCAGGTTATCATCACTCTCTACAGTGTTTCAAACATGAAAACTCCAAGAACAAACCCTTTTACCAAATTTTGTTATGTAATTGGTCATATTGGTAAACAGAATAAACAGCCTGGAAGCAATAAAAGCAAATGATTAAAATCCATGTACACAACAGATGAAAGAGATGTGCACTTAAATACAACAGTAGCTAAAATATCATAGATTTCTAAAACAAACAACATGGGCATTTTCAGACATTTTAAGTGGTCAACTTTAATACTTTTTTCATTGACAACTGTCTAAAATGCTTTTATTGGTTATGATTTGGTCAATTGGGCAAACTATCTGTTTTCAAGTCTGTTCTAAAAGACATGGTGAAGCAAACAGATATGAAGGACATTAATATCATTAATAGTGTATGGTGTGTTTGCCTGCTTTCTGACACACACACACACACACACACTTATCTTCATGCTGTTTTTATAGCAGGATAACAAAACCAATGCCAAGGTCATGGCTCTTGCAGCTGGACGCTGAAGATGCACGTCTACATTTTCACTCAACTGTTAAGCTGGAATGTAGTTTTAATAGGCTGCATCTTATTAATATGTTTGGTTATTTACATTAATCTTAAAGCACATTAAACCGCTTGTGAAAGTGTAGCTCTTTTTACAGTTCTAAATGCAATATATGTGTATATATATAGGCCTATATAAAGTTTAGAGAAAAAAACATTACAAAATAGTAAAATTCCATACATAATAAAAATAAGATTCAAAGGTAAAAATGACGTCAACCCTTTGATTCATGAATTATGAAAACCTCAGTCAGGATTTTACCCCTGTGTGTTTTTATTGCTCTTATCAGAACATGAGGATTTGATATACTTTTTTGATGTAATGAGTAAATTAACACACTACAAGTAACATGCATTGCGTAATCAGATTACTTTTTGATGTAACGAGTAAAGTAACACATTAAAAGTAATATGCATTGCGTAATCAGATTACTTTTTGATGTAACGAGTAAAGTAACGCATTAAAAGTAACATGCATTGCGTAATCAGATTACTTTTTGATGTAACGAGTAAAGTAACACATTAAAAGTAACATGCATTGCGTAATCAGATTACTTTTTGATGTAACAAGTAAAGTAACACATTAAAAGTAGCATGTATTATGTAATCAGATTACTTTTTGATGTAACAAGTAACACATTAAAAGTAACATGCATTGCGTAATCAGATTACTTTTTGATGTAACAAGAAATAACACATTAAAAGTAACATGCATTGCGTAATCAGATTACGTTTTCATGTAACGAGTAAAGTAACACATTAAAAAGTAACATGCATTGCGTAATCAGATTACTTTTTGATGCAACGAGTAAAGTAACACATTAAAAGTAACATGTATTATGTAATCAGATTACTTTTTGATGTAACAAGTAACACATTAAAAGTAATATGCATTGTGTAATCAGATTACATTTTGATGTAACAAGTAAAGTTACACAATCCAAGTTAGTAACATGCATTATGTAATCAGATTACTTTTTTGATGTAACAAGTAACACATTAAAAGTAATATGCATTGCATAATTAGATTACTTTTTTGATGCAATGAGTAAAGTAACACATTACAAATTGTGCACAACATACATTATGTAATCAATCTAAAGTCAATACTTGTAAAATTGAACAATGATACGACCCTTAGATGTTACTTATGTTACAACCTTTTATTATACCTGCTAGAGAAAACACATTTCACATACAACGGCTTGCCAATAGGTGGCAGTCTGATGCACTAGTGTCCACATGTGCAACTGTGCAATCACATGCATATGAAAGAAATGGCTTTTTGAATAGCTGTCCAAGTAGTATGCAAGAGTTAAAACAAACAAATAAAGTAAAATAAAATTAGAAAAAATTAAAACAAAATTAAATAAATAAATAATACATCTAACAATCCAATATTAGTACATTACAAAAAAAAAGAAACAATAAAGTAACTTAATAGAAACTAAATATTTTACAAATAATATTTAAGGTATTTCAATAATATTATTTTATTCAGTATAAACAGGGTTTTTATACAAGAAACTATTTACATTTTTAGGATGGGGGTCCTTCAAACAAGGATGACCATATTTAGAGTGCTTGGCATCTAATATCCACAAGAGGGCAGTATTAATTAACGCCAAGGAGGCCTATAATAGACAAACATACAGACAGTATGATGCTTTTATCTGAATTCCATTGAGAGTTACTCACTATAAAAAAAGTTATTTTTATGCACATAAATATCATGCAACTTATGACAATGACAGACTATGCCCTACGTACAGCATGACTCATCCTGCACTGCCTCTGTTCTGAATCTGAACATCTTCCTGTTGGAGTGAGTTTTCATTCGAATCTGTTCAAAGCTCAGATGCAGTGCATGGGCAGGTCTGCCATGGGAATTTTGTCCCATGGAGGATTTGGGTAGCACTGCTAATTCACTCCAAGGAGTTATTTTGTTTGTGAGATTATGGTCTGGTGCACAACCTTAGCTTTGTGTTTACAAGTGAACACATTATGATGTTGTGCTGTGCAAACCTTTGAAAATTAGAAGCTACAGCAAGAAGCAACAAAGAGGACAGTAAAGAGCCATATTTTCATATGGTCTGTGCATGACTCAATGTGACTCAAAAATGGCCTTTGATTTCAATATTTTTACTCTCATTTTTTTAAACCACAGTTCTGGTCAAGGATCTGTGAGTTTAATCTGGCCCCTCTGTCTGAGACAATAAGTCATTGCACAGACATGGCGACCCTGAAAACTAAGACGCCTCTGTTGTCATGAACGTGCTGCACTTGTGTCAATAGACTAGTTCCTTCCACAGATTGTTAAAACCCAGTTTATGTGACCAAATGACAATACTGTAAAACATTGCAGAAAACATGGGGGGGTCTGTTGCATCTAAAAGATTACAAAGGCCTGACTTAAAGGGATACTACATTTATTCATTTAGCTGTCGCTTTTATCCAAAGTGACTAACAATTGCAATATACACTACCGGTCAAAAGTTTAAGATTCGGTACGAATTTTTTGTGTTTTTAAAAGAAGTCTCTTCTGCTCACCAAGGCTGCAATTTTTTGATAAAAAATACACAAAAAACACAGTAATATTGTGAAATATTATGACAATTTAAAATGACTTTTTTATGTTAATATATATTAAAATGTAATTTATTCCTCTGAAAAAAGCTGAATTTTCAGCATCATTACTCCAGTCTTCAGTGTCACATGATCCTTCACAAATCACTCTAATATGATGATTTTATGCTCCAAAAACATGTATGATTATTATCCATGTTGAAAACAGTTTTTTACATTTTTATTTCAGGATTCTTTTTCAACAAACTCCTACAGGTTTGCAACAACTTGAGCATAACACAAATGGCATAACATTTGAGAGTGTAATACTCTGAAATGACCAGCAGAATGCATCCAGTACTTGCACATCTTTGAACATTAAATATTACAACACTCAGCGGATCCAAACAAAAGGTAAAAGCGTTTTCACTCAACCTTATTTTTGTGAAATGTTTATCTTTTTCTTAAACAAATGACACTTGGTTTGATATTCTGTCATCTAACTTTATAACATTACTATTTAAGTGTCTTCAAATACGTTTGTGTGACCACAAGAGTGCAAAAGATTATATTTCAAGAAATCGAACTCGACGTGTGAAAAGTTTCCTCAGCAGACAATGCAGCCAATCGCGTCGCGGCGAGTGACGTCACGGAGATGAAAGGGAATTCTGCATCAAACACTCGCAGGCAGCAGTGAAGACTGGAGAAGAGAGAGAGCAGATCACAGTTACACACACACACACACACTCGCTGTTGCTGGCCGTTTCACGTCTGCCGCGGGGTCATGCAGATAGTCTGTGCTTTTTGCAGGTATTCGGATTATGGAGGGGTGTGAGTGAGTAAACAGCCTCGGTTAAAGCGCTTCTTGTCCAGGACGTGTGTGAAGCTTTGATGTACATGCTGATGGGAGATCAGATTGCAGCATCAGACATCAGTGTTTGATCTGAACTTTAACTCCAGTGCTGGACACGGAGGGACGGGTTCACGGGATCCCGAACAGCTTCCGTTGGAGACCGGGATCTCACGAGCGACGCGTTATCGGTAAGAAATACATTTCGCCGAGCTTTGATCGCATATGAATCCGAAAATCAACATCTTCAGAAAACTAACTACAGAACACACACACATAGTGCTTATCTATATAAGTGTCATATTTTTAATTCATTCAGGATAGCCTACAATCTTGTTCTATGCCATGACATAAAGTAACAGAAAATTTATCCATATATTATATAGTAGCCTTACTTATTATAATGTTTGAAGACATGATAACGCAACGCAATGACTTATAACATAGCCTGAATTAATCATTATTGGCCAATTTTAGTGTTTTTAAGGGGGAGGGGTACTTTTTTCTGATTCAACCATTAATAGTACATAGTTATGTATCAATATACACACTCATTGAGTCTTATCGGGACTTTCCATAGACATAATGATTTTTATGTAGGCCCTACAAACTGTTTATTCCTTTCCCCACCTCAAATCTCACCCATCACAGAAAATTTTCTGCATTTTTACAATTAAAAACAAAACATCTCTTTGTATGTTTTATAAGTATCTGTGTTGTTGTACACAAGCTAATATAATTATAGTGGGGCTTGTATTCTTGTCTGATTCTAGACTGGAGATTTATATAAAAAGCATTATAAAGGGTATGGATTTATAATAATCATTTGCTTAGTGTTCACACAGTTTTGAGAGATAATGGCAAATAGTGTCCTCCATTAATCATTCATCAAAGGATTTCTGCTTTCACAGTGTATGTGAGAAAGACCTTTCAGAATGCCTGCGGCACCGATCCTCTCAGCGTTCACTCTTCACAGGATACTCGTCCTTCCACTGTGTGTTATGGTACGTTGGGTTCATATTAACGCCTTTTGCTTACTCGTAAACTTGATGTGCTCTCAGTAAAAAAAAGTTTTAAGTACAGTCAACTTGGATGTTTAAGTCATTTCAACTTAAATTAAACTTAAAAAAAGTTTGAGTTAAAGCAATGCAATGCAAAAACATATGTTGTCATAACTTATTGATCATATGCATTTTTACAGTATACTGTTCAAAAGTTTGGGTAGGTAAGATTTTGTTTTTTGAAAGACTCTTTTGCTCACCAAGGCTGCATTTAGTTGATCAAAAACACAGTAAAAAAAAAATATTGTGTAATATTATCATAATTTAAAAGAACGTTTTTTTGTGTTTAAATTGTAATTTATTACTGTAATTTTCATTACTCCAGTCTTGTCACATGATCTTTCAGAAATCATTACCCTTTTCACAAACTGTGATGACGTTTCCACAGTCATCAACATCGCAAATCTAGTCAAGTTTTTAATATTTTCATTTTCATAACACTATACTGTATGATATATTGCCTTGGCAGTAAATGACAAAAAGCAAATGAACGTTGCTTCGAGGGTGTTTCTAAATCAACGACTGAGGGAGGAACTACACATTTGACATCTGATCTTACTCATTCTGACTGATGTAATCAACTCGCTAATTTGTTCTCTCGCTTTTGAAAAGTCGTGGAAACACCTTCATGGATTTTATCTTTTGATATTGGAGAAAATAGGAATGCAAAAATGATATTTGCTGTCGTCTCGTCTCCCATTCAGCGCTTTAGAAGTTTACCCAACTAAACCACTTCTGAAATGTGAAAAGGGTTCATAATATGCTGATTTGCTGTTTCAAAAAAACATTTCTTATTATTATCAATGTTGAAAACAGTTGTGCTGCCTAACATTTTTGTGGAAAGCGCGAAACATTTTTTTCAGGATTTTTTGATGAATAAAAAGTTCAGAAGAATGCCATTTATTTAAAATATAAATATTTTGTAATATTATGTCTTTACTATCAATTTTGATCAATTTAATGCATCATTACTAAATTCTAAATTCTTAAAAAAAACCTCACTATCCCCAAACCTTTGAAAGCCAGTGTATTTGTTTGTTCTTGAAGTGTTATCATCATTATTGTAATATTTATCTCCACATATTCAATAAATTGAATATTAACAATGCTGGTTTCATGTCCTCACAGATTGCAGTTATGGCCGAGGAGAGAAGAGATTGCAGGGAACAGGAATACAAGGATCAGTTTGGGAGCTGTATTCCCTGTTGCAGTGCCGATGCTGGACAAGAGCTATCTAAGGTTTGCCAGTTCTGCAGTAGATTATTTATTTTTTCTTTCATCCTAATTTGAAACATTGGCACACATTTTTTTAATTTCCTAAAAAGATTACATCTTAAATCAAGAAGTAATATCCAAAACACTCTGTTCCTTTGAATTGGTCCCCATTCAGCTTTATTCTGGAATTCTTTCCTTTCAGATTTGACCTACCACAGTCAGTATTAATGTGCAAATATATTTAGCTTCTACTTCAAGCTGTTTAAAAAAGACCGTTACGACCATGCATGCGATCAAATCTGTGATGGAGAGACGCGTTCCCATCAGTTTCACAGAGTTCATGAAAGGCTTCTAGACCAAACAGGCCAAAAGCAAAGAGTTCACCGATAGAGAGAGGATGCCAATGTTTTGAATAGCTTGTCCTGACCAATTATTTATTGCTTCCTCCTTTTTATGAAGAGAATGGGTAAACCGCTGTTCTCCTTTGTAGAGCGCTGGCCACGCTTTAATCAGTTACACCCACACTTCTTATCCTCACAATCTTCTGTTTTTTTTTTCTTCAAGCCTTTTAATGTCATTGCCACCTCTGAGAATTTCAAGGCCTTGTAAACATGGCGTGAAGAAATTAAGTGGTTTTGTACAATCCACCTAATCTAAACGGTGGTCTGGGACATTTCTAAAGTGTGGAAATCATTACACAGTTTATGCTCGGGGAAATGCTGGTACATCGAGCTGTTGGATGCACACAAATGTAGTGCAGAAGCTTTTTTTAACCACATGACTTTCATGTTGGTACACATGAACACACACTTATTGGTTATACGCCTCAGTGCATCAGATGTTTTCGGCCAATTAATGCTTTGGGGCCTGAGGAGGTAGTGAATGATTGCCTGCTTTCTCCATTCAAACACTCTGTGGTTTACCCTATTCTTTTAAGCAAGGACAATATAATGTGTAAAAACACAGTGTTTAAGTTACTTAAACTTAGTTTCAACGCTAAAATGTTTTCATTTATCCCAGTTTAATATGCAGATACTATAGTACGGGTAGGCTTATTGTGTTTGAGAAATATTAAAAAGTCATTTTTCTATTGAAATTACACTTAAACTTAGAATAGCAGTACTAACAACGCAACATTTTTGTTGTTTTAATGTTTGACACTTCAGAATCCCTTCCAAACGGTTTGTTTTTGTAAGAGTAGAGCAGTTCACATGACGCCCTTTTACTGTTTTTCAAAGATCCATGACTAGTCAAACAGCAAGTAAAATCCCCACCTACACACTGTCTTTCCCCTGAAAAAGCCTGATAACAGCTTGGTTGGTAGGCATTTTGTAATTGTTAAAGGATAGTTCACCCAAAAATATAAGATCTGTCGTCATTTGCTCACCTTAATGTCGTTAAAGGAATAGTTCACTTTTCAAAAAACCTTTGTTGATAATTTATCCACCCCATGTCATCCAAGATGTCCATGTCTTTCTTTCTTCAGTCGAAAGAAATTAAGGTTTGTGATGAAAACATTCCAGGATTTTTCTCCATATAATGCACTTCAGTGGGAACCAAACGGTTCAAGGTCCAAAAGACAGTTTCAGTGCAAACTGTTCAAAGGGCTTTAAACTATTCCAGTACAATGAATTAGGGTCTTATCAAGCGAAACTGATCGCTCATTTAAAAAAAACAACAACAAAGTTTAAGTTTTATAAGCTCAAATGGCTCAATAAGCTTTATAAGCTCAAATGGCTCAAATTTATAAGCTCAAATGGCCTTTTACAGTAATAATCTGACATATGTCATTGAGGTTCCCCAACATGTGAAAAGCATGACTGCTCAATGATCACTGTATCATTGTAACATGTCTGTCAAGACCTTAAGTGTGTATTGACAGCTTTTGCTCTGTATTGCGATGCACATTCGTGACTCTCCTGTTAGAACTCGTTCATCAAAATGAACGAGTCAATTTGTTCGTTTCGTTCGTTGAATGAACCAAATGACTCGGAATAAGTTTATTCTGATGAACGAGTTTGAACAGGAGAGTCACAAATGTGCGTCACAGAACAGAGCAAGGCAAGCATTTGAGCTTATAGAAATGCTTATCAAGCTATGTATCTTCCATGCCCCATGCCAATAAATGCAGGTAGAAATAATCCACTCAGCAAGTTGGCGTGACTGAACTCTAATTATTTCTTTCTTTTGGTTTTTGGGTAAGATATCACTGAGACATGTTCTTGACAGGTTTTGTAAAATTCACCCTTAAACCTTTTTGGGTTAGGTGAGAAGTTCAAGCTTTGCTTTAATAGGAAGTATTAATGAGCAGAAGAGTTCAGGGTAATTTAGTTGAATGGAGTGTTTTTAGTTTTTTTGAATAAGGTGACTTCAAAACACTTGTGTGTCTGAACATGCATTCAGCTTTCTCCTCTATCACATCCATCCTACTGTTTTGCTTGGCATTCTCACTCAAATCTGATCTGGAGATTGTGGAAAAATGGTACTTGCAGGTACTGGTTTGGTGAGTTCTTTAAGGCAAGAATGTTCCTGGATGATTCTGGACTGTGAAAACAGGCTTTTGTAAAGATAATAGAGTTGGCTGGTTTGCTGCATTATTGACTTCTCCTTTTATAGTAATAATATGACATATATGACATTGAGGTTCCCCAACATGTGAAAAGCATGACTGCTCAATGATCACTGTATCATTATATCATGTCTGTCAAGACCTTAAAGTGTGTATTGACAGTTTTTGACCATTTGACTTTGACAGGAAATGAAGGGGGAAACAGGATTAGGAAATGTTGTGAGCCAGATTTGAACTCCACTATCCCTTTTGTGCACCACAGTGATAACTGCTAAGCCACAGCTCTGACACATATTACAATGATTTCTAAAGATTCACGTGATACTGAACAGGGCTTGACATTAACTTTTTGAGGCACTTGTCCTTCGGACAAGTAAATTTATGTTTCACTTGTCCATGCACAAAAGTCATTTGTCCGGGTAAAGATTTATAATTTTATCTAGGGCTGCACGATTTGGGGAAAATGTCATATTGCGATTATTGAGGTTAATATTGTGGTTGTGATATGCGATTGCGATATAATAAACAAATGGTTTCATGAGTAAACTTGTTTGGTTCTAAACCAAATGCACACACAGATTAGCGCTTCTGGCGCGCGGTCTGTGCATGCGCATTATACTGGCGCGCGTCTTTCTGTGAGTCACATTCAGGACATTCACAGGCAGCGCAAAAAATGTGTTCATTTCAAATCGGTAAAATTAAATCTGTAAAATAGACGTAACGAGTGGCACATAACATGAAGTAACATGGCATTTTATTTTGTTTGAAATTTAACTTTCTAACTAATTTTCTTTTCTACTTGTCCTACAAAAAATCTACTTGTCCCGGACAAGCGGACAAGCCTTAATGTCGAGCCCTGCTGAAGACTTTAATAATGGCAGCTTAGACATAAATTACAGTTTAAAATATATTAAAACAGTAAACAATTATTTCACAACATTACTGTTTTGACTGTGATTTTGATCAAATAAATACAGCCTTGGTGATCATAAGAGACCTATTTAAAGAAAAACTTTTGACCAGTTGTGTAGACAAATCAAATTCTGACCCAAATTGTGAATCCTGACCCTATCCCTAAGATTTGGAAATGTTGTGAGCAAGATTCTTAACTCCTATCACTGTAAAAAAATAATCCTGTAAAAAAAAACAGTAAACTATTGGCAGCTGTGGTTGCCAGCATCATACCGTAACTACTATACGGTCTGTTACTGTTTTTGTGTTAGAGCATATAGCTGTTAAATTAAAGTTTTAGCTGACAATACAGTATTTAGATGTTACTTTAAAAAAACAGTAACATATCGTATTTTTACTGTATGTATCCTGGCAACCACAGTTGCCAGTAGTTTACCATTTTTTTTACAGGATTATTTTGTTACAGTAACTTGTATGTAGACACTTTCTGAGCCATATCCGGAAGCCTGAATCCTCATTTGTATTCATATTGCATTCAGCTAGGATCAGGAAATGTCGCTAGCAAGATTTAAGCTCCTGTTGTCCATATGAGCACCCCAGTCCATAGTAATAGCTACCAAGCACAGCTCTGACACATAGACACATTCTGAGCTATATCTTTGAGCCTGAATCCTTATTTCTATTCATCCTGTGTCCACCTGAAGATTCAGAAATGTTGCTATTTAGATTCAAACTCATGTTGCCCATATGAGCACTACAGCATATAGTGATGATTACTAAGGCCCCGTCCACGCTACTGCGTTTTTGTTTAAAAACGGAGTATTAAAACGAATACGATCTCCGTCCACACCAGTGTTTTATCTGCGTATTAGAAATGATCTCTCGCCCACATTAAAACGACTGAAAACGCGGATCACGTCACCTGTTAGATTACAAACTAATTTTTTGCCATTACTGCCACCTGTTGTTTAATCACGCATCTTGCGGCTAACGGTTCACTGGCGTACAGAAGTGGGTTGACACACCCATATTATGATTATATAGACAAGTTTCCCGGGCACTTCCGCTTTACTTCCTGATTCTGCCAAGAACTTCCGACACAGGCTGAGTAGTAGTGTAAACATGGCTTTGGAATGGCAACATTCGACTGAAAATATTGTTAAAAATGGTGTTTTGACCATTCGCATCCAAGTAAGGTAACATCATGGGCATGTCGATATGGTCTGTATTGCCGTACCTGGACGTTCCTGTAGCCATGCAGCCGCCGTGCTTTGGAAGGTACTTTAGCCCATCTTATACTTGTATTAAGATGTTTGTATGTATCCTTGTGCTAATCTATAACAGAACACGAAGAGTAATAAAAATAAAAGTAATCCACTCTAGCCTGCCTGCACTAAAAGCATGCTTTAACCCTTCAAGTCGACTGACGCTCTAGAGCGCGCACCCCTGACATATCTATTAATAGCTTCGGAATGGATAAAGGTATTGACTTACTTTTTTTTCTATGGAAAAGCTGACATTCGTCTGTGTAATAATGAGTAGACTGTGTTGACTTCCGCGAACTGATAAGATCCACATTGGCGCCTTGTAGATGGTTGATGGTCAACATTCAGCAATCGCCATCGAGTTGTTACAACCGTGAACAGCACAATATGTCCCGGAGCCGTGTTCGGCGTGTAACACCATCAACAGTTTACTTTTTCTGCACGCTAACCAAAGACAGTAAAAGACGTGAACCGGAAGTCGTTGGCAGAGCGAAAGGCTAATGGTGGCCCACCTATTTCACTCAGGAAACTTGTCTATAGCAAGACGTGACGGGTAGATTTGGAGGATGGAGAAACAACTAACGTCAAATACCCATGGCCTTATTTGTCCAAGTTCAATCAGTATTTTTGAGAAAATGTTCTACATGCAATTTACTTTGGATGTATTTTTCGTTCTTGCAATGTTTGTAGACTATTTGTTACACTTTTGACAAACAGTCAGAGATATTTTAGTGTTGTGTGTAATAAAACAATACTCTTCTAAAATCGGAATGGCATTGTCTTGTTTTAAACACAAAATATTTTACTTAAAACATTGCTCAGACACTTATTCAGTTATTTATAATATGCGTTGTTCAAAAAGCAAAAGTAGTTTCAATGTAGCTAGCTACTTTTTGATTGTAACTTGTAGTGAAGCTAACTACTTTTCTAAACGGGTAGCTTGACTCTAGTTTAAACTACTTTAACTTACGAGTAGCTTGTCAAACTACAGTTTCAGAGTAGCTTCCCCAGCACTGACAGTCTGAGCCATGACTGGGAGTCTGAATCCCAAGATTTGAAGTTCTACGCTTCTTGTAGCTCGAACAGAGAGCGTTGTGCTTGCAATCGCCAAGGTCATGGGTTCGATTCCCAGGGAAAGCAGAAATTGATAAGAATATAAATGTGTACCTTAAAATGCAATGTAAGTCGCTTTGGATAAAAGCATGTGCTAAATGCATGAAATGTAAATATTGCCTATAAGAGGAGCTCAGCTCAAAGTGATATCTACTTAGACACAGCTCTATCTCATTGGCTTTTATAGGATGTTCATCTTTCTGTTTGAGCTTCTAAATGCTGGAGGATTCCAGCAGCAAACTCCAACAGAAAAACCACAGGGGGTTCCAGAGCTCCTTAGATTTTCTCGTTCCCCCTTTGCTCTGCTGTTGCTAGTATTTCTCCAGGAATGGCATCATGCCTTCAAACGGAGTGACCATACCTCTTTTCATTCACCGTCCCCCCACTCCTTCATGCCCTGCTGGAGAGAAAGGTCTTATATGGGCTGCGGGCGGGCAACAACAGCTGTCATTCTGTTCAGGCACCCTATATGCAGACTTTGGAGGGCCTGTGTTGAGAGAGCCAAATCAGTCTTCTCGAACATTGGCTGAAACCGGGGCTCAGGCTCTTGTGGAGAGCTCTTGTCATTGGCCTCTCACGCAGACCAGTAATCCATGTGTGCTGGAGCTGGGAAAAACTGGATCGCGGTGTAGAAAGAAGGCCCCTGTTTGAAGCCGATCTCCACGTTAATGATATATGAGCCTCTTCTCTAATCCAGCTCAGTGTGGTGGAATAACAGCGACCTGACTAGGGAAGGGGCAGCTGGGAAAAAACAATAGTGCAGGGTGATATCAATCCACAAAGGTCCTCTCACTTTTCTCTGCATTATGCTCCTGTGCTGGAATGCGACTTAGGGACGTGATTGTCAGAGGAGGTGTGTTTGTTGTAAAGTAGTTGTGCTGATTTAAAAAGTCTTAATAGGTCAGTTCACCCAAAAATGGAAATTATCCCATTATTTACTCACCCTCAAGCCATCCTAGGGGTATGACTTTCTAACCAAACACAATTCTGAAGCAAACCTTTTTTTTGTAAGAAAAATATCCATATTGATAACTGTATACCTTTATTGCAGATGGATGTTAGAAGGTTTTGAGCTTTACAATTTATGGCACCACTCACTCCCATTATAAAGCTTGGAAGAGCTTGGATATTATTTATATAACTCTAGATTTTGCCAGATTGTGTTTGGCTGAAAGAAGTAAGTCACATACAGCTACTGTAGTATGGCTTAAGACTCAGTAAATCATAGGATCATTAAAGGGTTATTCCACCAGTGGAGACATGAATATGTATTGAAAGTGGGTCATATATATGTAGTAGAATAGTATCATAAATTTCTAATTTGGGTCCTTCTTGGCCAATAAAAGGCAGAAAATGACTTTTTAGTGCTTGTGGGTTGTAGACAACAATCCCCCATAGTGCATTGCAATGCTCAGCTCCGCAGGCCACTCCCACTACTCCGCCCATCAATATAACTAGTTGAGCTCAACTCTAATGCTACTGCCTGGAAATAATTTTGCAGAATGAAATCAGATAATGCGCGCTAATATAATATAATGACGTAAGAGCGTCGAGGCGGCATCCGCGCCATCAGCCAATGGATTCCCGCAAAATTAAAAAGGTAAATAGCGGATTTCTCTCGTTTTGGGGGAAAATGAGAGAGTGTTGCACGACCATTCAATAGTATGACTGGATTTCTAACAATGGAAATCTTAATGCAAATGGATGGTGTGTCCCTTTAAAGGTGCACTCATTCATTCTTTGTTAATTAAACATTTACACATGAAGAAGTAAATAGCACTTTTGAGAAATATGTTGCACACACGCATGAAATTAATATTCCAGTCATTTCAGTCAGCATCAGCAAAAGTTCATCCTAAAATAAATGTTCTGTCATATTTAGTCTTTGGAAACCAAAAAAAATAGATGTTTTTGAAAATTGACAATGAACCGAAAAATATAAGATCATAAAAATCCCTTAAGAGTGGTCAAGACGAATTGTGTGCACTACATTTTAGGTTTTCTAATGCCATCGATTTGCTATGTTTGAGAAACAAACTCTAATTTAAGTCAATTTACAAAAATCCAGATATGCTGCTTTGGTTTCTCATAATGAATCGCAATGTTTCAAGTACATTCAAATATGCAAAAAGGTGAGTTGATCATGACAAAATTTAATTTTTTGGGTGATCTACATTTACATTTATTAATTTAGCTGACGCTTTTATCCAAAGTGACTTACAATTGCGATATATGTCAGAGGTCGCACGCCTCGGGAGCAACTAGGGGTTAAGTGTCTTGCTCAGGGACACATTGGTGTCTCACAGTGGATTCGAACCTGGGTCTCTCACACCAAAGGCATGTGTCTTATCCTCTGCGCCATCACCACCACCAATATCTATTGTTATTATTGTGATCTATTGTTCATGTAGCTGACACGTATCAAAAAAGGACACCATTTTTAGTCAGAACTATTAAAGCGCAAAAGGAAAACTGTTTTAAATTAGTGTCATATTGCTGGTTGGTTCCATTGATAAATGCCTTGATTGATGATTTTTGTTGGTTTTGATGGCTGCATAAGGCATAATTTGAATTCCATGCAGCTCTGCTTCAATTATGGTTTGAGAAATCTGGCTCTGTAAAAGCTGAATAAATCCCTGCAAGATTCCCAAGAATTAAATCAATGTGGAAAGGATTAAAAACAAACAAGCGTATTCCAGATTGATTACTGTCAGTAGAGTGTTGAAAAGACTCTGGCATTGTTTGTTGAAGCGGGTGGACCTGGAGGGGAAAATTCTCGTCTGAGTAATGTTAATTTAGCGGCCCTTAAGATTTCAGTTTAGATCCTGGAGCCTGGAAAAAAGTTTGCTTACATTTCACTTCTTAATGTCAAACTCAATGTGGTAAAACATCCAAAAAAAGGCCAACATGTTGTACAGAAACATGGCCAACAAATGTTGTTCGTCACCGTTCCCAACCCATTAGGACATCTCAGCAGCTAAATTTTCTCTCTTTTGTGTGCAAAATTCTGGTGTTTAGTTACTAGTTGCTAAGCTAAGGGCAACTGTGTTCTGCCCCATTGTTAAATTGCTCATTCATTCGGCTAAAATGGCAAACTTGCTCATTTTGTTCATGTAGACACTTTCTCTGTGGTCTCTTTGTTAAGTTTTCTTAGTTTTCTGCCTTATATTGTTACACAAACTGCACAGTTTTAGATCTTTTATTGAAATAAAATAGGCCTGTATTTAGGGAACAATACAAAGGTGTTGTCTCGTAGTAATTCAAGAGCGCTGGGAATTCTCCACGACCACACAACTTGACATTGAGACCTCTCCTCAAGTTTCCTTCGCGATTTGGATTTGCGTAAAACGGATCGCTTTTCTGGGTGAATCTCATCAAACCTGTCAAGAACATGTCTGGGTTATATTTCACTCCAAAATCAAAAGGAAATAATATGCAATTATAATGTGCTTAAAGAACATAAAGCATGGGTCAACTTCTGAATCGATATATATATATATATATATATATATATATATATATATATATATATATATATATATATATATATATTTGTTATTTTTAAGTTGATATAAATGATCAAATTAAATAAATTCCATGTGTCAATTTTTACAATTTTTCCAGCTTTTTACAATTTAAAAAAATGGTCCCAATTTATTTATAATATTAAATCTATTTATAATATATAGAAAATTATCAAATATATTTTTTTATTTAATTTTATATATTTTATTTAATTTAAAAATGGTTAGAAACACTTAATTTTGCATGTGTTTGCATTATTAAAATTTTTTGTGCTTTGTAAATCTTTAATTTTAAAGGACCTTCTTTTTCTGCGTTCCACATACCAAAACCTTTCAATATCAATATTTCTCAGACACACTTTAGCCCGAAGACAGGCCTGACAAAACCTCTGCAATAAACTCCCAATAAACCAACAATGGGCGTCCCCGTGGGCCTTTCTGATTCAAATGCGGAGCCCTTCGGGGGCCCGGAGCAGAAGGCTGTCCATTGATCCCGTGAGAGTCAGGGAGATTATTGCCTGTGTAAGATAGACTCCCTCAAAAGAAGCTTGGCCTTTGTTCAGCTGGGGATCTCACACACACACACACACACACACTGTGATCATTATTTCATCTCGGCTTCTTGTTAGTCCACATTGGCGCTTTTCTTTAGCACGGCTCTCCTCTCGCCCTTCCCTTCCTCGGCAGTGAGATATCTTCTGTTAATCCTCACAGGAATGTGGCTTTGGCTATGGGGAGGATGCCCAGTGTGTGCCCTGCAGAGCCAGTCGCTTCAAAGAGGACCGCAGCCTGCAGAAATGCAAGCCCTGTCTGGACTGTCTCTACTCAACCGCTTCCAGAAGGGGAACTGCTCCACCACGAACAACGCCGTCTGCGGAGACTGCCTGCCCGGGTGAGTCAGTCATGGGAGCACAATTATATAGAATAAATAATGATGGGCGTTTTCCAACACCAAGTCGGTCTATAATACACTCTTAAAAATAAAGGTTCCAACAGAGGGGTTTTCGCAGATATGCCATAGAAGAATCATTTTTGGTTTCCCCAAGTTAACAATAAATACATGTCGTTAGTGCGAAGAACATTTAACCAAATCGAAATAACCTTTTTTTTTACTATAAAGGACCTTAAATGGTTAGTTCACCCAAAAATTTAACCGTAAGACTTTCAAACACACAAGAATGAACCTCATTGGTTCTTACACATCACGCGAACCATATCTGATGTGTGAGTTGATGTATATATGTGAATAAAAGCTTAAATTCAATGTTCATCATATAAAGCGATCGAGTCTCATTAGAAAATTTAGAATCAACCGTCCATTAATTTGAATTAGTTTTACGATCTCTTCATGAACTTTTTGAAGCGTAAAAGTGGTAGTTGCGTAGCTGTTAAAGGAGTTGTTCACTTTTTAAAAAACATTTGCTGATAATTTACTCATCCCCATGTCATCCGAGATGTCTATGTCATTCTTTCTTCAGTCGAAAAGAAATTAAGGTTTTTGCTGAAAACATTCCAGGATTTTTTCTCCATATAATGCACTTTACCGGGAACCAAACGGTTCACGGTCTCAAAAGACAGTTTCAGTGCAAACTGCAAACTGTTCAAAGGGCTTTAAATGATTTCAGACGATGAATTAGGGTCTTATCAAGCGAAACTATCAGGCTCACTGTGATGTCTGATGTTGTTAATCAATGGTATAAGCTTTTGTTGAATCAATCAGTTTGCATTTTGTCCTTTTATAAAAAAAAAGATTGTGTATAACAGCGAATCCATTGTTAAACTACCTTACCGATGATGCTGTATGGAAAACCCCACCAGTCAGAGATTCGGTTGGAACAAATTGTGCCAAAAGATTTCTGCAAGGCTCTTCACTTCCATGAAGCACCGCAAATGATGTAATAATTTTATTTATTTTATTCATCCTTTATTTTACCAGGTGATGTCCCATTGAGATATTCACATCTCTTTTAACATTGAAAACATCTGCATTGTTCAAATTTGTAATTTGTAATAAGTAATTGTTTCAAAAAAGTTTCCAGACGCTCTCAAAACTTAAAGATTTTGTATATATACTGTTCATGCATATTTTTCAATAAACTTTAAATGTTGTTCCTAAGGCCGTGTGTCCACCAAAGCAGTTTTCCACATGCCTGACGTTTGTTTTTCAATTGGAGCACCGTGTTTTTTAAACGCCATGAGCGTAACAAGGCGCTAAATGTTTTTTTTAGGCTGAAGCGCCAAGTGCCCAGCGTTTTTTACTGGTCGCCGAGAGTTGAAAAATGTTCAACTTTGGATAAAACGTAGCACTCATCACTGTCACTTTTTACCCAGCCGTCCAATCACAGTGGAGGAGGGGCGGGACTAAACCACACTGACTTACTGTCACAACATTCTTTCTGTACAACGACATCAACCAAAAGAGCTAACCGAACAAAATGGATGAAAAATACATTTTTAGTATGAAACAAATTATCTGCGAAATCAATTACAAGTAAACTATGCTGAGGATATTCTGTATCATAGTAACGAAAACGTCTCAACGAAAAAACGCTACCCTGCCAAAACGCTCTCAAGCGCCCAAAGCTCGGCGTCTTCAGCAGAGCATCTGGCGTTTTCAGCTGGCTAAAAACTCTTTGGTGGACACACGGCCTAAAGATATAATCATCTTTGAATGAATAGTTTCATATTTCTCCTTAATTTTCTAATCCATTATGTCATTCGCAGTGCTTTATGGGATTGTCGTTCTTTTTGCTTAAAGTTTGAAGTTTGCTTTTCACGTTTTATGGTCTATTTAAAAATAAATTGAACAAATACTTCCAGAACCAACAATGGTGAAAAAGTGGGCGGTCACTAAAACACTCTATGAAGAACCTTTATTTTTGAGAGCATACAGTCATTCTGAAGCCCAAACTGTATTTACGTGCAGCTGTAGCTCAGCTTGAAATGAGTTGCACACACTTTAGCCCTCCAGCCCCAAAGTGAAGCTCAGTTTAAAGTCCAGGTCAGGGATATCAACTCAAGGCCTTTGGTTGTGCCCAGACATGCCCTAGAAGCTGAAACATGTCAGGTTTATGAAGACCTGTGTTTCGCTATCGCTGCAAGAAGTTACTAGTTTCCCCACAGCATGGCCCTGCTCTCACCAGATAAGTTTTTAATAACTTTTGATTACCCATAATTAAGTGCTTTGGCACAGTAAGACATGCTCAAGGCAACTCTTCACATTTCCACATCATTTTAGAAAAATGAATTCTTAGGGCTGTTACTGTAATGGTGAAGTATAGATTTCCTCCAAAGCTGATTCATTAATTAGGGCTGTCAAGTAATTATTGCCCCCTAATACAGTTTTCTAATAAGCGGTTATCCTGAGACATTCAATTAAAAAACAGCAAGACATATGCACGCGTGCATAATCCAACTAAAATATATCTCGGACAAGAGTGTGTGAACTGTGTAAGCCGAGATTCGATTGTAAATTGTATTGCTTTATATTGTATTTGACTTCTAAAGCCATATTTTATCTATGCACTTGTTTATTTAATCTGCAACAATAGTGAATGTGATGTCTTTGAATTATATGCAGTTGGTGGCTTTTCTCAGCAAATATTGATATAGATTCTGGTCCTGTAAGATTTTTGTTTAATGTTTTTGAAAGAAGTCTCTTATGCTCAAAAAGGCTGCATTTATTTAATCAAAAATACAGAAATAGTTTTTAATGTTATTACAATTTAAAATAACTGTTTGTATTATACTTTAAAATTAAATGTTTTCCTCAAAGCTGAATTTTCAGCATCATTCATTCAGTCTTCAGTGTCACATGATCCGACATCATTCTAATGTGCTGATTGGCTGCTCAAGAAACATTTCTGATTATTATCATCAATGTTGAAAACAGGTTTTCTGCTTCATATTTTTGTGGAAATCATCATACATTTGTTTTAAGATTCTTTGATTAATTTATAGTTCAAAAGAACCACAGTTATTTGAAATAGAAATATTTTTGTAACATTACAAATGTCTTGACTGGCATTTTTTTTTTCAACATAATGTATCTTTGCTAAATAAAAGTTAATTAACAAAATAACTCTGGAACAGGTTGATTTACAACTCCAAAATGATTAATACATATACAATAATATTATAAAAATAATAAATAAAATGCATAATTTTTTATTTCTTTTAAATTAATGTGCATTTTATTCTTACAGATTTTACAGAAAGACGAAGTTAAGTGGATTTCAGGATATGGAGTGCATCCCATGTGGAGACCCGGCCACCATATGAACCACACTGTAAGCACATTTATTAATTAATGTTAAATACAAATGTTTTTGAAGGTATTTCGGTCCTCTGAGGGAATTTACATTTACTCAGGAAAAAAACATCAGCATCAGATTACAGTTTGATTTAAATGTCAATGATGATAATGTCTTCAAAAGGTTTATTAATCCGAAAGTGGAAATTATGTCATCAATTATTTTCAATTATTTTTCAGATCAAATTAAACTAAATTAAAATGAGATTAAGTTTATGTTTACAATAAACGGAGCAATTCCAAGAGGGTCCTCAGGCCCTAATTAAGTTGACACAAGTTTACAAATTTTATATTTTGATTTCAGTTATTTTTAATCAGTTACTATTTTTATTATTTTTTACAATTTTTTTTTTCAAGTAACATTTTTTATGGTTATAGTTTTAGTTAACAATAATAACCCTGCTCTCATGTCATTCTAAACCATAGAACATAAAATTGAAATATTTTACAGAATGTCCTAGCCACTGAGCCTCATAAAAGGACAAAAAAGCACCACAAATGGTCCACACGATTTGTACTCTACATATCCCACAGCATCACATAGTTTGAAAACATGCAAATGAGAGCTAATGTGAAGGGCAAGATTATCAGTGAATCAAATTCACTTCAAAAACAATCAAAAACATAATCCAGGTGAGCACATGATGACAGATGTTTATGGGGTAATCCTTTAAAAGGGTCCATCATGCAAACAGTTGCATTCATAATAATCTGTGAGATGACGATCCACTCAGTCTTGGTGATTCATACCGCAGTATTTTACAATCAAATAAATGCCTTTTTTACAAGTCAGAACATAGGCGTAGGTAATAAACACAACTCTCTGTGTAACTGTTGGAAACTGCATGGCTCTCTTCCGCAAATACACACATGGGTATGTTAAACACGCAGCGTTTCACAAAGCAGCGCATTGTTCTCCTGCAGTCTGTGGCTCTAATTGGGCTCATTTTACCCGCCGTTGTTGAGGGCCATTGTACGGAAGCGTGTGTCTTTGGCAGTTACACAGGGAGAGAACTTATACCTTGTAAACTGAAGTGTGACTTCCAGTGGTTTGAGATGTTTGCAGCTGCTTCGTGTGGAGGTTTGTAGGAGCCAGGATTAGCACTCCTCCGCCAGATACTGTCCTATAAGCATACAGGTCAGCTCCACCCTGAAGAATTTTATTATGTAATCATTACGCACTGTGATTTTTGGTTAATTTTACTGGTCTTCAGAGTAGGGGACTGTTTTTGTTTTTATGTCCAAACAATTTTATTTTTATTTTTCAGGATTATTTTTCCATAATAGAAGTGAATGAAACAAATTACTTGTGGTTTTGTCTATAAAATAAAATAATTCAGATTGAAAAAATATAAAATTAGGAGCTTTGGCTTTATACAGAATTTAATGACTTCTCGTTTATTACAAATTTCTTTTAAAATTGTAATTGAGAATTGTTTTAATAACTATCAAAATAAAATATAAATAAAAATTAAAATATTCAGATTGAAAAATATAAAATTAGGAGCTTTGGCTTTATACAGAATATAATGACTTCTCGTTTAATTACAAAGTTATTTTAAAAACTGCAATAAATTATAAAATAAAATAAAATACACATTTTAAAAATAAACAAAGAGCTTTGGCTTCATAGAGAAAATAAAAAGATTTTTTGTTCTTTTTGTTCTTTTGTTCTTTAAATGTTCTTTAAAAAAATAATTAAAATTTAACAATGAGCATTGGCATTCTACAAAAAAATAAAAAATTAAATATTTCTTGGTTTTTGAAAATGATTTGTAAGAATTTATTTTAAAAACATTCATAAATTTGAACATAAAATAAAATATACAATTTAAAAATAAAAAAGGGCTTTGGCTTCATAGTGAAAATAAATATATGTTTTGTTACTGAGAATTGTTTTATTAACTATCAAAAATGTAATAAAATAAAATAAAAAAAGTTTGTGATTTTTTTTTCCCCAGTGTTTCACAAAGCAACAAGTGTCTGAATGCCAAATAGTTGACATTTAGGTTTTGATATGTTGGAGGGGAAAAAAGATCTGCAGATATAAAAAATGCTATTTTTGGACTTTGGAAGAAGGTGTTTAGTTTCTGTATAATATCCTTTGTTTATGATGACCATATTTACTGAGGACCATACTTGGATCTGATGCTAGAACTCAAAGCTCTGACCCATTGTGCGTGCAAACGGCTGAAAACACTCCAGAGCTTTCCTGTCCTCTGGCATTATCTGACAGAGGGTGGTGAAAACTCAAAGGCCTGATGGTTTTAATAGCCCCCATGTCGGCCCGGGGCAAACACGCAGCTGCACGAGGAAGTCTGTCTTTAGAGAGGACCATAAATCCAGAAACACGCTGGTCTCCTTGGCCCATCCTGAGAGCGAAAGGAAGAAAACAGAGCATTTTATGGGTTCCTCTAGCTGCTTTAATGTGTTTCATCTGCTGCTGTCTTTTCTTGTCATGGGATAGCTCTAAATATTTGGCAAAGCCCCTCACAGCTGTCCCATCTAAGCATCTGAACTGATGTGAAGCCAATTTACGCAGGGGTCACATGAGAGCCGGGTGGGTGAGCGTAATATAAGCTGGCATTTTTGCTTTTTGCGAAACACCTCTGCTCTTATTCAATCACAAAGCTACTGAATTTAGAGCATCTCAAGCAGCCTGGCTTGAAAAGCAACCATTTCTGTATTGAACATTTTGAAGAAAGCTTGAACAGCAAGAGTGTAAAAGAAAACGAGTGGTTTGGTATTTTGACCTGAAGGGGATTGCTTCACATTGGCTCAGACCATAGGTCATAATTAGTGATGGCTTTCATCTTGGAGTCTCATGTCTTGTTGTGGGTCACTGATGGACTCATTTGATTAGTCTGATGAAGCACTAAACGACAATCCTGTGATTAAAAGCAGATAATAATTTCATACAACAGCTATAATTTAATAGAATAATTTAATTTAATAATTTAATATTTAATATAGCAGCTCACTATGAAAAACCAGTGAGCTGCATTCAAGTGTTGGTCAAAAATGATAGTAAACGTACTTTGAAGTAGTAGTAATAATAACAACAACAATACAAATATACACAAGTATTCAATATAATATAATATATTGAATTAAAAATATTAAATACACAAGTATATTATACAGTATATAATTCTATATAATTATTTATTCATAATAAGTATTCTATAATATAATATAATAAAAATGTTAAATATACACAAGTATGTTATACAGTATATATAATTATTTATTAAAAATAAGTACTCTATAAAATTATATAGGCTATATATAATTTATATATATATATATATATATAAGTATAATTATAATTTATATAATAATATATATATAGTTGTAATTATTTTTAAACTGTTAAAATAAATATTCACTACAAAATAATTAATATTATAATTAATGATAATAATAATAATAATAATAATAATAATAATACACATTTATATTTCACAAAATGACATATAAAACTGGACATATATAAAATATATATATATACATACACATACATTTATATAAATATTAGATATAATATAACATTAATAATAATAATATACAAAAGTATAAAATTGTAATATGTAATATTGAAAGTATTGTTAAATTGTTTAGAATTGTATATAACATAAATAATAAACTAATGATAATAATGATAATACACAAGTGTATTATACAATATTAAATATTATTAATTATTATAACATTCTAAAAAATGCTGGGTTGTTTCAACCCAAATTTGGGTCAAATATGGACAAACCCAAATGTTGGGTTAAAAATGTAATTAAAGAAATTACAGTTAGTGAAAGTTGAAGTTGGGTTAAATTTTTAATTACATTTTTAACCCAACATTTGGGTTTGTCCATATTTGAACCAAATTTGTGTTGAAAAAAACCATCATTTTTTAGAGTGCAATAGAGTAAATTATTTTTAATTGCTTTTTACAATTTGACAATTTTACCCAATATGTGTGTGTGTGTGTGCTAGGGTGCTGTTTTTGCTCATTGTGCTGCTCAAACTCTACTCAAATCACTTGTGAATCGAGTGTCCTGTGCATTTCACATGAAAAGTTTTTTTTCTTCTCGTTATGTTTCCATTGTGGTTATGATGCTGGTTATGTTGTAGACATCAGGGTCACTCTTTAACTTTTAAAACAGAGCTAAATGTGACCCTTCCAGACCCTTGGCAACTAATGAAGTTCACTCTTGCTTCTTTTATGGAGCGTTTAATAAGCAACCTGCTTGGAATTTCGGGATCTAGATCAACACAAACCTCTCTGCTACCTGTGTCGCACTCAAGGCCATGTGGTTCAATGTGGCTTTCTCTAAAGTCAACAGCCGCACATATCAAAGAGAGCCGTCTATTGGCTCATAGAGCGCGGTGCTGTGATAGTATCAGCAGGTGAGATCTTTTCAGGGCCGCCCTTTGTCTGTGTTTGCTGCAGCTGTGGGCCGCTGATAAGAGGGGAAACGCTTTGGTTTTGGGGGGAGGTGGACAACACACAGCTGGGCCAGATTTGCTGGCACTGAGACATGACAGTGTAGATAGAAGTACAACTCTGAGCAAACTCTGAAGTTTATGCAGTTCTAGTTCTTCATGGGATTCTGCTCATTCACAAATCTGTCTCTATTTTTCTCTTTCCATACACATGCAGATTGTTGATTTGGGAAATTGACTTGAACCTGCATAACCTATATGAGCACCAAAGTTTGCTAGACATCATGGCTTTTAAAAACCAATAACCCTATCACCATGTTAATCATCCTGAATAATTCCTCAAATCATGTTGATTGTTGAGGAAAGGTTTGATGTTACTTTAGCAAATACTTTTTTTTCCTGGCAGACGATCAAACCCAAAGTATTCCCCCGTTTTCATGCAAACGCCTAAAACATGACAATGACCATTCCCAAATCAGGCCAGAAATCAGGATTTTGTTTCAGGAGTTCAAAATGATCACTTCTCCTTTAAATCAGAGGGAATAGGTGAGTAACACAGATGTAGAAACACCTCGCCCTGGTTGTAAGCCCAAACTTGACATAAACTGTAAACTTGTCCCTCAAATCTGATTGGTTGATTTGAATGTTGTTCTAGGATCATTAAAGGTGTTGATCCAGAAACATGCCATACATGTTGATAAAATCACATTCACCATTCAAACTCAGTCATAGAGACTTGGTGAAATCAGAAAATATCCTCTTAGCAAATCTAGCAGCCACCCAGAAGACTACAGTACCTTAGCGGCTGCTTAACAACAATGCTATGACATGATCACTATAGGACTAAATGATGAGCTCTGCACTTATAGTTTTGATTATGTCTTCAAACAAAGTGCACAAAGGCTCACATCTCCAACAAAGAAACTTCTTTTGAGGGCTCAACTGATGTTGACATTGTCTCACAAAGAGCACTTGTATCTGTGAAGGCCAAGCCCATGTTTACTTAATGATTAATTTACCGTAGAGCAAATAATGAACGTTTGTGTTCGTCCAATGAAAAGATGTTAAACAAAGATCTGGTTCATATTTAACTTCATTGCAGCAAAATAATACTTCGGCATAAAGGAGTCCACAGGCTTTATTTCTGTGTGTTGTTGTCTAGGATTTGCAATAGGCATGTCTGCACTTAACTGTATGTTTTGATGTATTCTACAAAAACAAAAACAATACAATATTGCTGTATATTGTTGCATTTTCATGTAGAAGTCCTTGAAGTCTGTGCAAAACGTGTGTGCTATGTGTTTTTGACTATTGTGCTGTTAGCTTTGCAACAAGCAAACATCAGTCTCCACTGAAGTCAATAAAGTGTTTTAGTGCCCTGCCCACTTTTTCAGAGACCTTGGTTTCTGGAATATTTCCCATTCATTTTCCCCGTAGGGATTTTTAAAAAGTCTTTAGAGGTATAAGTCATGAACCAAACCATCCAGATTGGTTTATCACGACATAACAAACTATTTTTTGTTGAAACATTACAGACAAAATTACTTGAACTCTTTCCCTGTCAGCATTTAAAAAAAAAAAAAAGTTGCCAGCCAAACTGTAAAAGATAGATGGTCAATAAGTTTTGACAACTTATGTTTTTACATTGCTTTAACTCATGAAAATAAGTTGAGCAATTTTCAACTTTTGCTTATCAGCTTTGTTTAAATCCGTTAAATGTAATTTAAGTTGAAATGACTTAAACATCCAAGTTGATGTACTTAAAAATATAAGGCAGCAACAAACATATAAAGTGATACTTGTAAAAAAATCCAAGTTACATTTTGTTTGTCAAATTCTGTTATTAAAGTTTATTAAACTATGAAACGTTTGTACAATTAATGACCCTAAGTAGGGAAAACCCAAAAATGTCCTGCAGCGGGTTGCCTTAAACTTTTAAGTTTTCTCAATTTTTTTTTACAGTGGGTCCATAGAAAAAAGGGGCTAATAGTGCATCTATATATATATATATATATATATATATATATATATATATATATATATATATATATATATGTATATATATATATATATACATGTATATGTATGTGTGTGTATGTATATATATATATATATATATATATATATATATATGCATGCATGTATGTATATATATATATATATGTTATGTGTGTGTGTGTATATATATATATATATATATATATATGTATATGTGTGTATGTATATATGTGTGTGTGTATATATATATATATATATATATATATATGAATATGTATATATATATATGAATATGTATATGTATATATATATATATATATATGAATATGTATATATATATATATATATATGCACAGCTGCATCATGGGAAATGTAGTTTTTCACTAGGAATTCCATTTGTAATTTAAAAAAAATTAATGGAAATAATGCGGGCGACGGTTTCAGGTATATATCATTGATTAACAACCTCTGAACTATCATTAAAAATCGATTCCCCTTTGAAGGAAATTAATAGTCATATTGTGAATACAGAGTCTCCTGTGCACTTCACATGAAGTAGTTGTTAGCGCATTGCGAATGGTTTCTGAGTAGTTTACTGATTAACTCCTACTAGCGAAATAACCATTTATGTGAACGCACTCACTTTAAAGCTCTGCCACACAACCATTTTCCCAAGTCCTAAGTGATGGATACATTGATGTACACACCAGATAACATGATAACCCCAATTATCTGGATGACTTAATAGTCGGTGTCAGTAGAACAGTGAGTGTAAAACCCCTTCTTCAGGCTAGATCAGTCACTTGATCAGGCTTTTCCTCAGATGGCTGTTGTCTTCAGGGTAGGGAAGGCTCTCTAGACGGTGACATCAGAGATCCTGTGGTGCCTTCAGAGTGTGGCAGCTGTTTTCTCAGGCTGATTACACATTCCCCAATCCACTTCAAACATATAGCAGTGACTGCCCATGGCCTTGATCTGCCTCTTAATAATGGGATCGCTAGACTGGCAAGTGAAGGCCCGACTGGCCCGGGGTAAAGGGGTGAAAAATTATCGGCAGGCTGGGAATGTGCCCTTCACCTCCAGGACATTTCTGCTATTTAAACCCCGTTTTCTTTGGAGCACATTCCCAGCCACAGTGAGAGGAGACATGTGACACACACACACACACACACACACACACACAAGCTCAGGCTTTTGGTTTTGGCAAGTTCAGTGGAAGATGAAGCAGAGTGGGTCACATCATGGTGTTAAAAAGGAAAGTGTAGTAGAACATGAAAGTCTCTTAATGATGTGATGGATTTTATAACACTAGTATAAAAACCTACATGAAACTCTTGTGGGAACCCATTGCAAATTGAGGCCACTATACACTCACAGCGAAGTTCTTCTTTGTTCTTCGCTCTGGGTTAAAGATTTGCTGCTCAGCTTGCTGTTTGCGAACTTTTTGAGTTAAGGAGTGGTGTTTGGATGAATACAGTATTATTTGAACAGACTGAGCAGAAAAGATTTCCGTGTCAAAGAAGGCGGAGCCTCAGACCACACCCACCTATTATGTATTCATACAGACCTTTGGCAGTTTATATAAGCATATTGGGGCCTTTAGCCTTCTGGGCAATGTAATTTTAGTATTATGTATTAACTTACTTGGAAAGGCACAGATAATGAATAACACATTCTACGGGGCCTCTTAAGGGACATGGTGAAAAAATATGAGATGGAAGGAGAAATTATATTTCAATTTTTTTCTCGTTCGCTCACAGTCATTTGCACTTCCTGAGAAAGTTGCGAGAGTCTGCAAATGTAATGCGAGCAAATGCAAAATTATTGAAATATATATTTTTTCTCTGTCACCATGTCCCTCTAGGCCTTGGGCTTCATTGAAAGCATTATTCATTAGCCGTACCTTTCCAAAAAAGTTAACGTCTTTGGGTACATCCTTAATTTTGAGTTACATTTTATTGTTTGCATTTTAATTTTAGTTTCATTTTCTGGTGATTTTGTCATGTGCTTTTGTTATTTGTATTAGTTTTGGCTTTAATAAATAAAATAAATATATATATATATATATATATATATATATATATAAAATATATTTTTATTTTTTATCTGAGTTAGTAAAACAAATTTTAATATTATTTCGTGCCTCAGCTTATTTCAGTTATTTTCCAAAGTTTATAAACTCAAAGTAAATGACAATTTTTTATGTCGAAATGAGTTAAATAAGTAATGAAATAAGTGACTGTGCCAATAAGTGTTTATATCATGTAATTCTGAGAAGAAAGTCAGAATTGTGAGATAAAAAGTCGAAATTATCTTTTAAATTGTCGGTGACGGAAACAAGCTTCCATTCAAATCCTCTTTTGTGTTCCACAGAAGAAATAAAATCCTCCAATATAAGGGTGAGGAATTGAGTTAAAAACGGAACTGGAGAAGCTCAGTGACCTCACTTTTCTTCTCGTGTGTATCTTTCAGGTATGGGACGAGTGAATCTTGTCCCACTCCAGCCTCCAGTGACCAGTCCCAGAGACATGGCTCTAGCGGCGGTCATCTGCAGTGCGCTGGCCACAGTCCTGCTCGCCCTCTTCATCCTCTGTGTCATCTACTGTAAGAGACAACTGCTGGAGAAGAAACCAGGTGACATATCAGGCTTTCTGACAGATTCTGGAATAATCAGATCCTTTTATAATTACATTATAGCTATAATAGAAAGTATTTCTAATCACTCCATACAAATGTACTTATTGATAGCAGTGGTGCTGCTACTACATTTTACTGTAAGCAGTGGTTGCCATTCTAAATTTGAAAGGAATTTTCATTTTTCATTTATCTGCTATTGTACCATGTTGATACATCAGTGACATTGCAATGATGCTGACAGATCTGACTTAAATTCTGATGTAAAAAAAAAATCAACTATAGGTAGGTCCCAATGCGCATACTATATTATTTTGTAGTATAAAGTAGTGTGAATATATATATTAAAAAAGAAAAAGCGCACTTTAAATACCTGGATGATGTATTTAATGAACTGAAATAAAGAAGTGTGGAGTGTTGGGCACTTCATGCATCTCGACTGTCGGGAGGGGAGGGGCATCAGACTCCAATGTTGAATGACAAAATAACCTTATAGAGTTCATACACTGTTGTTGACAACATATTAGTGCATAAGTACACAGTGTATACGTTCGTCATTTGGAACACAGCTTTAGTTTATTATAGTTTTTAATTATATGTTTTAAAATGTTATTTATTCCTCCTGACGCAAAGCTGAATTAATGACTAGAAAGTCTTTACTGTCACTTTTTGATACATCTTGCTGAAAGTATAGATATCATGAGCGGTATCTGACATTTGAGCGGTATCTATATCAATAATTGATTATTGGTGTCTTTTATCATGTCACTGTTGCTGCTATTTTTTAAAAGTCATCCGAGTTTGAGTGGTACAGGGATTTTGTCATGATTTTAATGCTTTTTTATTTTAAAGTCGTTATCCTTCACTGTATCTGTTTTTGCTGTTGTTTCATGTGCCGATGCCTCAGTTTCGTTGAGGTCCCACGAAGGTCCTTATGTGGGTTCAGAGTTGTCTTGTCTGGACCGGCGAGTTCTGGAGTTTTCCCAGCGGCCTTGTTGTCACTGCCGTCCCGGATCAGGACAGTCCCGCGGTGAGTTTCACACATGTGAGTTAGCCAACATATGAGTTAATCAGATTATCATTTTATTAATCCCACACAGTTCTGGAGAGATGTTGATTGTCATCATCATCATGATATTAGACTGAAGTGCGGTTTGTTTTCCAGGTCCTGTACACCTGATCCCGTCTGTGTGCTGCGATGACACCTGGAGCCAGAGCCGTGGCCGCCAGTGTCTGCCCTTTTCCTCGCAGAGCAGTCTCAATGAAGGGTGGGTTCTTCATCATTTACATGACGTTAAAGGAGTAGTTCACTTTTAAAAAAACTTTTGCTGATAATTTACTCACCCCCATGTCATCCAAGATGTCCATGTCTTTCTTTCTTCAGTCGAAGAAATTAAGGTTTTTGATGAAAACATTCCCGGATTTTCTCAATATAATGGACTTCAATGGGAACCAAACGGTTCAAGGTTCAAATGAGAGTTTCAGTGCAGCTTCAAAGGGCTTTAAACGACACCAGATGATGAATAAGGGTCTTATCTAAAAAGATGTGTTCATTTTGTATGAACGAGTTCGAACAGGAAAGTCACGAACAGAGCAAAGAGAGCATTTGTGCTTATAAAACTTAAACTTTTTATTTATTTTTTAAATGACCGCTCATTTCACTAGATAAGACCCTTGTTCATCATCTGTGTCGCTTAAAAGCTCTTTGAAGCTGCACTGAAACCTCATTTGGACCTTGAACCTGTTTGGTTCCCAAATGAAGTCCATTATATGGAGAAAAATCCTGTCATGTTTTCATCAAAAACCTTAATTTCTTTTCAACTGAAGAAAGAAAGACATGGATATCTTGGATGGCATGGGGGTGAGTCAATTATCAGCAAAAGTTTTTTTAAAAGTGAACTACTCCTTTAATGGAGCGATTTAGATCATATTCAACAGATTAATTTTCCCATTCTGACAAACTTCATACACTACTCATTAAAAAGTTTGGGGTCAGTATATGTTTTATCCAATATCACATTTTAACTGTGATATTATAAAATAGTTTTATAACTTTTCTATTTGAGTTTCATTTTAATAAAAAAAAATCGGTAACACTTTACAATAAGGTTAATTAGTTACTACATTAGTTAACATTAACAAAGAATGAACAATACTTCTTCAGCAATTGTTAATCTTTGGTAATGTTAATTTCAACATGTACTAATACTTTATTAAAATCTTGTTAACATCAGTTAATGCACTGTGAACTAACATGAACAAACAATGAACAGCTAGATTTGTATTAACTAATGTTAACAAAGAATAACAAATACAGTAACAAATGGTTAGTTCATGTTAGTTAATGCATGAACTAATGTTTAAATTAATTAACCTTATTGTAAAGTGTTACCAAAAAATCATGTGATATCGAATGTTCATATGTTCATGAAACCCAATTAGCGCCTCTGTTCACTCCCACTCATCTGAAAATTAAGATGTTTTTCACCAAACCAGGTTGATTAAATGGATGACTTAACTTTCCTTTTGTGCCAAACTATATCCCTTCATTGAACTCCATGAAATTTTACACAGTCTTGTTTTTTTGTCCTGTCACAGACTGGTGAATCCATCTCTGGAAGCCAGCCGGACAGATGTAGGAGGTGCACCTGACGGCGCCTGGCCGCTTTTTCAGACCAGTTCAGCCACAGACGATCTCTCAGCCAGAGACATGTTCCTCGTGTGAAGAGGACCAGGAGCGAGAGCCGCAGAACTGCAGGCCTGAGCCCAGTCGAGTGTGAGGATGGGGCAAACAGTCGGCCTCTACTGCAAACGCTGTCTACAACTGAAGGTGAGTTATATTAGTCTGGAATTAGTCTGAAGTGACTCACAGAAGAGTTTTTTTTTTTAAGATTTCGCAACAGAATTTAGAGACAGAATTCAAGACGTGAGCCGAATGGAAACTGAGATGTTGAAACACTCTGCTTCTGTGTTCGTTTATGAGAGCCAAAGTAAATGAGCGACTGACAAACTGTCTATGCCATCAAGAGCCGAGGGTGGTGTGTGTAAACACTTGTCAATTGCAGGAAACAAAAGCCTTATGGAGAAAAGCTCAACATGAAAGGAACAAATTATTCAATTTCCTTTGAAACACATAAAAGGGCCTTTTGACTGTCAAACATCATGCTGCTGTGAAACACGTGAAGTCATGCCTTTCCCTACTTTCTTACCCTTCAAAGTGACACCAGATAGTATCAATTATTAAACTAGATGAATCAAGATGTTTGGAATTATATGGTTACAAAGATTTCTGTTTTTGTTTCAAGTTAACCTTTGGCTCTTTTCCACTGCTCGGTACGCTCACTTTCGGGGTTTTCCACAAAACCTTTTTTTAGCACCACATCGGTTGAGGTTCCAAATGAGCCGTACTACCAATACTCAAATGTGACGTGTACACACTGCAGATCACTGATTGGTCAGAGAGAATTGTCACTACCAGCGTCACTGGATTTACAAAACAAGACTTGAGTGCCGAAGTTATGACGTCACTTTGTAGGCCTAAACGTGGAAATGAGTTAGCATTTTAGCACTTTCTGGTTCCCTTGCCCTGGAGTCTATGGGTATTTTGAATGGGTTTGTGCTAAATCACCTAAAATAAGGTCTGTGGTGAACAAAGCCTCTAAATATTTTCACGTTTGGATTATGACATAAAACACAGCGGTTACAACCTGCTTGTGTTTTTTTTTACACTTTGTTGTGTCTGCTTGTGTTTTTGTTTTTAACTTTATATAGGCTTCAAAATGTATACATTTTTGATTAACTTGTAAAGATTATCTTGATAGACAAAACATGTAAAGCCTAGTTCACACTACATGATTTTAAGCCCGATTTGCAAATCGTTGAGCTCGCCGACAGGTCAGGGTGTTATCACGTGCAAATCACGGTGGATTAGCGGGCGATGAACGCTCGCCAATCTGTTAGTATGAAAGAGCCAACAACACATCAAAAACGCTCACAGATGCATCGTCGAGCCCAGAAAAATATCTAGCATGCTAGATATCCAGAGCTGTCGCACGACTCAGTCTCAGTGATGTTATTTTAACTTATTTTTTCTTTTTTTTTGCAGTTTTTCTCAGTAGCAAATCATCACGCAAACAGTTTGCAGCACTAGTTTCTGTCTGACGTCCATATTCGCTTGTTGTGTTCTTTGTCGTCTCTCGCTGGGTATTAGCGCGCGTGCTATTTCACGTAATTTCCAGTTCCAATTTCATTATGTGATTTTTCGTGAAAAACGTGGTTTGTAGACAAGATAGAATCGTTTGAATGAATCCAACTACGGGGGCATGGCGTACATGTATGCTCACTTGCCATTAAACATGCTGCAATTGGACACAATCCCACCTGCAGTCTCATTGAATGGGGTTTCGGGTAGTATATTTGATAGAAATTCTGAACTAAACTTCCTGTCGTGATAAAAACTATTTTACTGCATTCAGGAGGCCCCCCGGGGGTCCGTAGCACCAAGCACCGTCCCAAAATTCCACCGCTCCTCAAACCCACTATTTTTATAATGGGATAAATGCTACGTGGGATCTCAATATCTTCCTGGTGCCCTTGGTGCCACAAACTCAGGGGGCCTCTGAGTGCAGTAAATAGTTTTCATCCCAAAATTCTGAAAGCTAAGCTTAAAGCGTTGGTTCACCCAAAAATGAAAATTCTGTCAGTATTTACTCACCCTCATGTTGTTCCAAACCTCTATGTTTTTATTTGTTCTGCTGAACACAAAGGAAGATATTTGGAAGAATGTTTTAATCAAACAGATCTCATTCCCCATTGACTACCATAGTAGGAAAAAATACATACTATGGTAGTCAATGGGGAATGAGATCTGTTTGATTAAAACATTCTTCCAAATATCTTCCTTTGTGTTCAGCAGAACAAATAAAAACATAGGGGTTTGGAACAAAATGAGGGTGAGTAAATACTGACAGAACATTCATTTTTGGTTGAACTAACCCTTTAAAAACAATGTGTCCACAAACCTACTTTTTGTCCAATAACCCACTATATTTTTAAAGTTTTTCCGCAGTTCATTCAATGAGCTGCAATTGGACACCATCCCGCCTGCAATCTATTGAATGGGGTTTCGGGTAGTATATTTGATAGACATTTGACTGCAAGTTCCTGTCTCGATAAAACTATTTTACTGCACTCAGGAGGCCCCCCAGGGTCCGTAGCACCAAGTGCCGGTCCCAAAATTCCACCGTCCCTGCAAACCCACTATTTTTACAATGGGATAAATGCTACGTGGGATCTCAATAACTCAGCTCTGGAAGGGTCTAGAGACTCCATTTTGCACCTAGGTCTAAGTCTCATGGCCCTCTATCAGAATCCAGACAGAGTTTCAAGATCAGAGAAACTCAAAATTTCGACACCACAAAAAACTACAGGGGTACCCCTGTCGACTTTTTTCGGTGCAAAAAAAAAAGTTTCTCTGATCTTCTTGAAACTCTGGATTCTGATAGAGGGCCATGAGACTTATACCTGAGTGCAAACATGGAGTCTCTAGACCCTTCCAGAGCTAAGAAATTAAGATCCCACTGTAGCATTTATGCCTATTATAAAAATAGTGGGTTCATGGACGGTGGAACTATGGGATGGCGCTTAGTGCCACAGACTCAGCAGGCCCCTCTGAGTGCAGTAAAATAGTTTTTATCATGACAGGAACTTTAACTAAAATGTCCATAAAATACACTACCCAAATCCCCATTCAATAGATTAGGGCTCCTCCCTGTCGGCCCCACCCCGCCCTTCTGTGCCTGTGCTAATTCGCATAAATTGAGAGACTTCCTAAAACAAGTTTTAATTTACTTTGATTCAGTGCCAAGTGATTAACATGTTTGTTCTTGCACTCTTTTTGTCTTGTTCCAGGATGACCTACTCTTATCTCACATGTTGTTGGCCTCTGAGAGCCACTCTGGAGGTAGAAAGAGCAAAGGAAGATCCCATCTCTGATTACATCAGGCCACACACACACACACACACACCGAGAACGTGTGTTTCACCATCTTTCTCCAGCAGTGTGTGACCACCACGTCAACAGCGGCCTAAAGAGACTTTATTAATGTCTAAACAGAACCACATAAGACGAAGATTCTCTCTTTTGTAAAGGAATCACTAGACCTTTAGTTTTTGTACCCCGGCACTGACTACCTGTTCAGGTGGGTTGAAGTCAAGGTTTGTCTGCAGGTATTAGTTGCAGTCGACCTGAATGGTTTGCAGACTCTTTTGCAGTACATTCCAGTTCCATAGATCAAACTGCGCATGTGTGTGTGTATGTGTGTGTGTGTGAGTGATCTCCAGTGTGGTGAATTGTAGATATTGTATTATAGGAAATAGGAGGATAATATTTTTTATAATGTAGATACCCATCCTGTGCCTTCACTTTTGCTTTTTGTATTGATGGTTGGTGAACTTAAAAAAACCCCCCAAAAAATCAAATGAATTTTGTGGCTTGTCAAATTTGTAAATAAAACTCTTCAAGATTTGCTTGAGTGTTTTAATGAAAATATAATGGCATGCAAAAATACATGAAAACAATGCAACGATTAGAAGAGGCCCCCTGAGTCTGTGGCACCAAGGGCCGTCCCGAAATTCCACTGTCCGCGAACTCACTATTTTTATAATGGGATAAATGCTACGTGGGATCTCAATATCTCAGCTCAGGAAGGGTCCTAGAGAATCCATTTCGCCCCCTAAAAAAAAACCACAGTGGTACCCCTTTTTAGTTTTTTTCAGGGGGCGAAATTTTGAGTTTCTTCTGATCTTCTTGAAACTCTGGATTCTGATAGAGGACTTAGACCTGACTGCAAAATGGAGTCTCAGACTCTTCCTGAGCTGAGATATTGAGATCCCGCATAGCATTTATCCCATTATAAAAATAGTGGGTTCGCGGACGGTGGAATTTCGGGATGGCCCTTGGTGCCACAGACTCAGGGGGACTCTCTAAGTGCAGTAAAATAGTTTTCATCCCAAAATTTTGAAAGCTAAGCTTAAAAACCACGTTTCCACAAACCCAATATTTGTCCAATAACCCACTATTTTTATAATGGCATAAATGGTACGTGGGATCTCAATATCTCAACTCAGGAAGGGTCTAGAGACTCCATTTTTGCACTCAGGTCTAAGTCTCATGGCCCTCAATCAGAATCCAGAGTTTTTAGAAGATTCGGAGAAACTGAAACTTCGCCCTCTGAAAAAACGTACAGTGGTACCCCTTTTAGTTTTTTTTTCGGGGGTGAACTTTTGAGTTTCTCCAATCTTCTAAAACTCTGGATTCTGATAGAGGGCCATGGGACTTAGACCTGAGTGCAAAAAGGAGTCTCAGACCCTTCCAGAGCTTAGATATTGAGATATTTATAATGGCATAAATGCTGCGTGTGGATCTCAATATCTCAGCTCTGGAAGGGTCTAGAGCCTCCATTTTTGCACTCAGGTCTAAGTCCCATGGCCCTCCATCAGAATCCAGAGTTTCAAGAAGATTGGAGAAAATGTATTTTTTCGCACCAAAAAAAAAAAAAAACCGAAAGGGGTAACAATAGTTTTTTTTTGGGCGGGGTTCGAAATTTTGAGTTTCCTCTGACCTTCTCAAGACTCTGGATTCTGATAGAGGGACATGGGACTTAGACCTGAGTGCAAAAATGGAGGCTCTAGACCCTTCCAGAGCTGAGATATTGAGATATTTATAAATGGCATAAATGCTATGTGGGATCTCAATATCTCAGCTCTGGAAGGGTCTAGAGACTCAATTTTTGCACTCAGGTCTAAGTCTCAAGGCACTCTATCAGAATCCAGAGTTTTGAGAAGATTGGAGAAACTCAAAATTTCACCCCCTGAAAAAAAACGACAGTGGTACCCCCTTTTTTTCGGGGCGAAATTTTGAGTTTTCTCTGATCTTCTTGAAACTCTAGATTCTGATAGAGGGACATAGGACTTAGACCTGAGTGCCAAATGGAGTCTCCAGACCCTTCCAGAACTGAGATATTTATAATGGCATAAATGCTGCGTGGGATCTCAATATCTCAGCTCTGGAAGGGTCTAGAGCCTCCATTTTTGCACTCAGGTCTAAGTCCCATGGCCCTCTATCAGAATCCAGAGTTTCAAGAAGATTGGAGAAACTTTTTTTTTCGCACCAAAATAAACGACAGTGGTACCCCTTATGTTTTTTTTGGGGGGGCGAAAAAATAAGTTTCTCCAATCACTCTTGAAACTCTGGATTCTGATAGAGGGCCATGGGACTTAGACCTGAGTGCAAAAATGGAGGCTCTAGACCCTTCCAGAGCTGAGATATTGAGATCCCACGTAGCATTTATGCCATTATGATCTCAATATCTCAGCTCTGGAAGGGTCTAGAGCCTCCAATTTTGCACTCAGGTCTAAGTCCCATGGCCCTCTATCAGAATCCAGAGTTTCAAAAAAAATTGTAGAAACTTATTTTTCGCTCCCCAAAAAACGACAGTGGTACCCCTTATGTTTTTTTTGGGGCGAAAAATAAGTTTCTCCAATCTTGAAAATCTGGATTCTGATAGAGGCCATGGGACTTAGACCTGAGTCCAAAATGGAGGCTCTAGACACCTTCCAGAGCTGAGATATTGAGCATTTATGCCATTATAAATATCTCAATATCTCAGCTCTAGAAGGGTCTAGAGCCTCCATTTTTGCACTCAGGTCTAAGTCCCATGGCCCTCTAGCAGAAACCAGAGATTCAAGAAGATTGGAGAAACTTATCTTTCCACCCCCCCAAAAAAAGACAGTGGTACCCCTTATGTTTTTTTTTTTTTTTGGGGGGGGGGGGAAATGAGTTTCTCCAATCTTCTTGAAACTCTGGATTCTGATGGGCCATGGGACTTAGACCTAAGTTCAAAAATGGAGGCTCTATATCCTTCCAAGAGCTGAGATATTGAGATCCCACGTAGCATTTATGCCATTATAAATATCTCTAGACCCTCCCTAGAGCTGAGGCTCTCAGACCTCCCAGAGCTGAGATATTGAGATCCCACGTAGCATTCATGCCATTATAAATATCTCAATATCTCAGCTCTGGAAGGGTCTAGAGCCTCCATTTTTGCACTCAGGTCTAAGTCCCATGGCCCTCTATCAGAATCCAGAGTTTCAAGAAGATTGGAGAAACTTATTTTTTCGCCCCCCAAAAAAAAACATAAGGGGTACCACTTGTCGTTTTTTTTGGGGGTGAAAAAATAAGTTTCTCCAATCTTCTTTGAAACTCTGGATTCTGATAGAGGGCCATGGGACTTAGACCTGAGTGCAAAATGGAGGCTCTAGACCCTTCCAGAGCTGAGATATTGAGATATTTATAATGGCATGAATGCTACGTGGAATCTCAATATCTCAGCTCTGGAAGGGGTCTAGAGCCTCTATTTTTGCACTCAGGTCTAAGTCCCATGGCCCTCTATCATAATCCAGAGTTTCAAGTAGATTGGAGAAACTTATTTTCGACCCCCCAAAAAAAAAAAACGACAGTGGTACCCCTTATGTTTTTTTTGGGGGTGAAAAATAAGTTTCTCCAATCTTCTTGAAACTCTGGATTCTGATAGAAGGCCATGGGACTTAGACCTGAGTGCAAAAATGGAGGCTCTAGACCCTTCCAGAGCTGAGATATTGAGATCCCATCGTAGCATTCATGCCATTATAAATATCTCAATATCTCAGCTCTGGAAGGGTCTAGAGCCTCCATTTTTGCACTCAGGTCTAAGTCCCATGGCCCTCTATCAGAATCCAGAGTTTCAAGAAGATTGGAGAAACTTATTTTTTCACCCCCCAAAAAAACGACAGTGGTACCCCTTATGTTTTTTTTTAGGGGCGAAAAATAAGTTTCTCCAATCTTCTTGAAACTCTGGATTCTGAGAGGGCCATGGGACTTAGACCTGAGTGCAAAATGGAGGCTCAGACCCTTCCAGAGCTGAGATATTGACATCCCACGTAGCATTTATGCCATTATAAATATCTCAATATCTCAGCTCTGGAAGGGTCTAGAGCCTCCATTTTTGCACTCAGCTCTAAGTCCCATGGCCCTCTATCAGAATCCAGAGTTTCAAGAAGATTGGAGAAACTTATTTTTTGCTCCCCCAAAAAAACGACAGTGGTACCCCTTATGTTTTTTTGGGGGGGCGGAAAAATAAGTTTCTCCAATCTTCTTGAAACTCTGGATTCTGATAGAGGGCCATGGGACTTCGACCTGAGTGCAAAAATGGAGGCTCTAGACCCTTCCAGAGCTGAGATATTGACATCCCACGTAGCATTTATGCCATTATAAATATCTCAATATCTCAGCTCTGGAAGGGACTAGAGCCTCCATTTTTGCACTCAGTTCTAAGTCCCATGGCCCTCTATCAGAATCCAGAGTTTCAAGAAGATTGGAGAAACATATCTTTTTCGCCCAAAAAAAAACCCGACAGTGGTACCCCTTATGGTTTTTTTTTGGGGGGTGAAAAAATAAGTTTCTCCAATCTTCTTGAAACTCTGGATTCTGATAGAGGGTCATGGGACTTAGACCTGAGTGCAAAATGGAGGCTCTAGACCCTTCCAGAGCTGAGATATTGAGATCCACGTAGCATTCATGCCATTATAAATATCTCAATATCTCAGCTCTGGAAGGGTCTAGAGCCTCCATTTTTGCACTCAGGTCTAAGTCCCATGGCCCTATATATTGTTGTGAAATAAAAAATCAAGTTCTGAGATTCTGTTACAGTTTTTACTTGTAATTGTTATCTTATTGAGCTTGGATGACACACAAATTGTGCCTATTGACTAAATATACAATCATGAGTTGTCAGAGCTTAACATTTTCAGTTGATAAAAAATAATTTAAATTTAAGTTCTGTTAATGTAAAATACAATTTGATGATGTGTAAACGGCCCACAGTTTCCCGCATGTGCCCCACTGATGTGCACGCATGTTCAAGGTCAGACGAGAGACTCTGAAACGCATTGAAGCGCGTGGTGAATGGTAAGTAATTTTATGCTTAATTAGTACACATATTTGCAATCGCTGAGGATTCTGTTTGTGATGATTGCCTATTGTAACCGAATACCGAAATCTGGAAGCCCTTGCACATTGAGTCCGAAGTTCGCGGCTGAATTTTTTGCACGTTAAAAAATAAATATGACGTTATGTCAATCACACTTGCACAAAACCGCCGAAACTGTAGTCCCTCGTAAAAAAAAAATTGGATTGGGTTCGAATTTTCTAAGTTTTTCGTATCTGTAGATAGCAGTTTGAATGGTGCTGAGTGGTGTTTTGACAATTCAGAGCCACCGAATTACGAATAGTATAGCGTAAGTATAGCGCCGTTTTGTCATAAAGCGCTGTCTATGGTGCCGAGGTATTAGCTATGCTCCCCAGGTCTCAGTGCTTGTTTTCAACAGAAACACAAAAAAGCCTGATCTCCATTGTCTGTTGATAATCTATGGAAGAACCATATTTCATTTATAAGGGTAATAAGTTAATATTCATGTTAAGACAGTTAATGTGATCATTTTTTTAAGAAAATTGATGCTTTACGTTGTATTAGAAAGGACAGTAATGGTAATACAGTTCATTTTAATGTTTTGAAAGGAAAATGTATTAAAAGATGAATGTTACATGTATGTTTAAAAAAGAAATATATTACAATTAAAAAAAGGTGCTAAAAATATAAATAGTGATTGCATTCCAAGCCGATTCATGTTGAATCCATGCCAATATTTGATGTTTCTGTCTCACTCCATGCTTCTTTACACTGGCCACGTCTCAACTTGAACCCCTTGGTCCACGACACTAGGATACCAGGAGAAGATGAAGGCAAGTTGTCTTATATTATAATATTCTGATAAAATTTCTCTTATAAACATATATGTAACATTCATCTTTTTTGATGCAGTGATTGACAGGCCAGGAGGGGCATGATCATTTTGCCACAGATTTTGCTTGAACATGTTACACATATCTAATCATTTCTGTAATGCCTTGTAATTTTAATTTTGCCACTTATAAAGCGTTTCAATTATGCATATTAAAACTAGTGTATGAAATGGCAAATGTAAATTAATTTTCATTTTGCACCAAACATTGCTAGAATGGTAATGTAAAATGTAAATTTAAATACAATATGCAATGCCATTGTACATATTGCATTGTCATTTTGAAAATTACAAATCAAATTGAAGATTGCTACACATAAGCTTCCAAACACACCTCATTGAATCATTTTACTTAATTTATCTCCCTACTTAGGTCTTCAGTCACTTTGCCGTGGGCCTTGCAAGGACAACTTGCCTTCATCTTCTCCTGGTATCCTGGTGTCATGGACCAAGGGGTTCAAGTTGAGACGTGGGGGGGTGAAAAAAACGACAGTGGTACCCCTTATGTTTTTTTTTTTTGAGGGGTGAAAAAATAAGTTTCTCCAATCTTCTTGAAACTCTGGATTCTGATAGAGGGCCATGGGACTTAGACCTGAGTGCAAAATGGAGGCTCTAGACCCTTCCAGAGCTGAGATATTGACATCCCACGTAGCATTCATGCCATTATAAATATCTCAATATCTCAGCTCTGGAAGGGGCTAGAGCCTCCATTTTGCACTCAGGTCTAAGTCCCATGGCCCTCTATCAGAATCCAGAGTTTCAAGAAGATTGGAGAAACTTATTTTTTTCTGCCCAAAAAAAAAAATCGACAGTGGTACCCCTTATGTTTTTTTTTGGGGTGTGTGAAAAAATAAGTTTCTCCAATCTTCTTGAAACTCTGGATTCTGATAGAGGGCCATGGGACTAGACCTGAGTGCAAAATGAGGCTCTCAGACCCTTCCAGAGCTGAGATATTGACATGCCACACGTGAGCATTCATGCCATTATAAATATCTCAATAATCTCAGCTCTGGAAGGGTCTAGAGCCTCCATTTTTGCACTCAGGTCTAAGTCCCATGGCCCTCTATTCAGAATCCAGAGTTTCAAGAAGATTGGAGAAACTTATTTTTTTGCTCCAAAAAAAAAAACACAGTGGTACCCCTTATGTTTTTTTTTTTGGTGTGTGAAAAAATAAGTTTCTCCAATCTTCTTGAAACTCTGGATTCTGATAGAGGGCCATGGGACTTAGACCTGAGTGCAAAAATGGAGGCTCTAGACCCTTCCAGAGCTGAGATATTGACATCCCACGTGAGCATTTATGCCATTATAAATATTCTCAATATCTCAGCTCTGGAAGGGTCTAGAGCCTCCATTTTTGCACTCAGGCTCTAAGTTCCATGGCCCTTTATTAGAATCCAAAGTTTCAAGAAGATTGGAGAAACTTATTTCCCTCGCCCCCCAAAAAAAAACATACAGGGGTACCACTGTCGTTTTTTTGGGGGCGAAAAAATAAGTTTCTCCAATCTTCTTGAAACTCTGGATTCTGATAGAGGGCCATGGGACTTAGACCTGAGTGCAAAAATGGAGGCTCTAGACCCTTCCAGAGCTGAGATATTGAGATCCCACGTAGCATTTATGCCATTATAAATATTTCAATATCTCAGCTCTGGAAGGGTCTAGAGCCTCCATTCTTGCACTCAGGTCTAAGTTCCATAGCCCTCTATCAGAATCCAGAGTTTCAAGAAGATTGGAGAAACTTATTTTTTGCCCCCCCCCCCAAAAAAAAACGACAGTGGTACCCCTTATGTTTTTTTTTTTTGAGGGGGTGAAAAAATAAGTTTCTCCAATCTTCTTGAAACTCTGGATTCTGATAGAGGGCCATGGGACTTAGACCTGAGAGCAAAAATGGAGGCTCTAGACCCTTCCAGAGCTGAGATATTGACATCCCACGTAGCATTCATGCCATTATAAATATCTCAATATCTCAGCTCTGGAAGGGTCTAGAGCCTCCATTTTTGCACTCAGGTCTAAGTCCCATGGCCCTCTATCAGAATCCAGAGTTTCAAGAAGATTGGAGAAACTTATTTTTCACCCCCTAAAAAACGACAGTGGTACCCCTTATGTTTTTTTTTGGGGGGGGGGGGGTGAAAAAATAAGTTTCTCCAATCTTCTTGAAACTCTGGATTCTGATAGAGGGCCATGGGACTTAGACCTGAGTGCAAAAATGGAGGCTCTAGACCCTTCCAGAGCTGAGATTTTGAGATCCCACGTAGCATTTATGCCATTATAAATATTTCAATATCTCAGCTCTGGAAGGGTCTAGAGCCTCCATTCTTGCACTCAGGTCTAAGTTCCATAGCCCTCTATCAGAATCCAGAGTTTCAAGAAGATTGGAGAAACTTATTCTTTTTGCCCCCCCCAAAAAAAAAACGACAGTGGTACCCCTTATGTTTTTTTTTTTGAGGGGGTGAAAAAATAAGTTTCTCCAATCTTCTTGAAACTCTGGATTCTGATAGAGGGCCATGGGACTTAGACCTGAGTGCAAAAATGGAGGCTCTAGACCCTTCCAGAGCTGAGATATTGACATCCCACGTAGCATTCATGCCATTATAAATATCTCAATATCTCAGCTCTGGAAGGGGCTAGAGCCTCCATTTTTGCACTCAGGTCTAAGTCCCATGGCCCTCTATCAGAATCCAGAGTTTCAAGAAGATTGGAGAAACTTATTTTTTTGCCCAAAAAAAAAAAAACGACAGTGGTACCCCTTATGTTTTTTTTGGGGGGGGTGTGAAAAATAAGTTTCTCCAATCTTCTTGAAACTCTGGATTATGATAGAGGGCCATGGGACTTAGACCTGAGTGCAAAAATGGAGGCTCTAGACCCTTCCAGAGCTGAGATATTGACATCCCACGTAGCATTTATGCCATTATAAATATTTCAATATCTCAGCTCTGGAAGGGTCTAGAGCCTCCATTCTTGCACTCAGGTCTAAGTTCCATAGCCCTCTATCAGAATCCAGAGTTTCAAGAAGATTGGAGAAACTTATTTTTTGCCCCCCAAAAAAAAAACGACAGTGGTACCCCTTATGTTTTTTTTTTTTGAGGGGGTGAAAAAATAAGTTTCTCCAATCTTCTTGAAACTCTGGATTCTGATAGAGGGCCATGGGACTTAGACCTGAGTGCAAAAATGGAGGCTCTAGACCCTTCCAGAGCTGAGATATTGACATCCCACGTAGCATTCATGCCATTATAAATATCTCAATATCTCAGCTCTGGAAGGGTCTAGAGCCTCCATTTTTGCACTCAGGTCTAAGTCCCATGGCCCTCTATCAGAATCCAGAGTTTCAAGAAGATTGGAGAAACTTATTTTTCACCCCCCAAAAAAACGACAGTGGTACCCCTTATGTTTTTTTTTGGGGGGGGTGAAAAATAAGTTTCTCCAATCTTCTTGAAACTCTGGATTCTGATAGAGGGCCATGGGACTTAGACCTGAGTGCAAAAATGGAGGCTCTAGACCCTTCCAGAGCTGAGATTTTGAGATCCCACGTAGCATTTATGCCATTATAAATATTTCAATATCTCAGCTCTGGAAGGGTCTAGAGCCTCCATTCTTGCACTCAGGTCTAAGTTCCATAGCCCTCTATCAGAATCCAGAGTTTCAAGAAGATTGGAGAAACTTATTCTTTTCGCCCCCCAAAAAAAAAACGACAGTGGTACCCCTTATGTTTTTTTTTTGGGGGGTGAAAAAATAAGTTTCTCCAATCTTCTTGAAACTCTGGATTCTGATAGAGGGCCATGGGACTTAGACCTGAGTGCAAAAATGGAGGCTCTAGACCCTTCCAGAGCTGAGATATTGACATCCCACGTAGCATTCATGCCATTATAAATATCTCAATATCTCAGCTCTGGAAGGGTCTAGAGCCTCCATTTTTGCACTCAGGTCTAAGTCCCATGGCCCTCTATCAGAATCCAGAGTTTCAAGAAGATTGGAGAAACTTATTTTTTCTGCCCAAAAAAAAAAAAACGACAGTGGTACCCCTTATGTTTTTTTTGGGGGGTGTGAAAATAAGTTTCTCCAATCTTCTTGAAACTCTGGATTCTGATAGAGGGCCATGGGACTTAGACCTGAGTGCAAAAATGGAGGCTCTAGACCCTTCCAGAGCTGAGATATTGACATCCCACGTAGCATTTATGCCATTATAAATATCTCAATATCTCAGCTCTGAAAGGGTCTAGAGCCTCCATTTTTGCACTCAGGTCTAAGTTCCATGGCCCTCTATCAGAATCCAGACGTTTCAAGAAGATTGGAGAAACTTATTTTTTCGCCCCCCAAAAAAAAAACATAAGGGGTACCACTGTCGTTTTTTTTGGGGGGCGAAAAATAAGTTTTCCAATCTTGTTGAAACTCTGGATTCTGATAGAGGGCCATGGGACTTAGACCTGAGTGCAAAAATGGAGGCTCTAGACCCTTCCAGAGCTGAGATTTTGAGATCCCACGTAGCATTTATGCCATTATAAATATTTCAATATCTCAGCTCTGGAAGGGTCTAGAGCCTCCATTCTTGCACTCAGGTCTCAGTTCCATAGCCCTCTATCAGAATCCAGAGTTTCAAGAAGATTGGAGAAACTTATTTTTTTGCCCCCCAAAAAAAAAACGACAGTGGTACCCCTTATGTTTTTTTTTTGAGGGGGTGAAAAAATAAGTTTCTCCAATCTTCTTGAAACTCTGGATTCTGATAGAGGGCCATGGGACTTAGACCTGAGTGCAAAAATGGAGGCTCTAGACCCTTCCAGAGCTGAGATATTGACATCCCACGTAGCATTTCATGCCATTATAAATATCTCAATATCTCAGCTCTGGAAGGGTCTAGAGCCTCCATTTTTGCACTCAGGTCTAAGTCCCATGGCCCTCTATCAGAATCCAGAGTTTCAAGAAGATTGGAGAAACTTATTTTTTCACCCCAAAAAAAAACATACAGGGGTACCACTGTCATGTTTTTTTTTTTTGGGGGGGGGGGTGAAAAAATAAGTTTCTCCAATCTTCTCGAAACTCTGGATTCTGAATAGAGGGCCATGGGACTTAGACCTGAGTGCAAAATGGAGGCTCTAGACCCTTCCAGAGCTGAGATATTTGAGATCCCATGTAGCATTTATGCCATTATAAATATCTCAATATCTCAGCTCTAGAAGGGTCTAGAGCCTCCATTTTTGCACTCAGATCTAAGTTCCATGGCCCTCTATCAGAATCCAGAGTTTCAAGAAGATTGGAGAAGCTTATTTTTTCGCCCCCAAAAAAAACATAAGGGGTACCACTGTCGTTTTTTTTGGGGCGAGAAAATAAGTTTTCCAATCTTCTTGAACCTCTGGATTCTGATAGAGGGCCATGGGACTTAGACCTGAGTGCAAAAATGGAGGCTCTAGACCCTTCCAGAGCTGAGATATTGAGATCCCACATAGCATTTATGCCATTATAAATATCTCAATATCTCAGCTCTGGAAGGGTCTAGAGCCTCCATTTTTGCACTCAGGTCTAAGTCCCATGGCCCTCTATCAGAATCCAGAGGTTTAAGAAGATTGGAGAAACTTATTTTTCACCCCCCCAAAAAAAAACGACTGTGGTACCCCTTATGTTTTTTTTGGGGGGGGGGGGGGGTGAAAAAATAAGTTTCTCCAATCTTCTTGAAACTCTGGGATTCTGATAGAGGGCCATGGGACTTAGATCTGAGTGCAAAAATGGAGGCTCTAGACCCTTCCAGAGCTGAGATATTGAGATTCATGTAGCATTTAATGCCATTGTAAATATCTCAATATCTCAGCTCTGTATGCCATTATAAATATCTAAATATCTCAGCTCTGTAAGGGTCTAGAGCCTCCATTTTTGCACTCAGATCTAAGTCACATGGCCCTCTATCAGAATCCAGAGTTTCAAGAAATCAAAATTTTGACCCGAAAAAATAAAACGTAAGGGGAACCCCTGTACGTTTTTTTTTCGGGTCAAAATTTTGATTTTCTTGAAACTCTGGATTCTGATAGAGGGCCATGGGACTTAGATCTGAGTGCAAAAATGGAGGCTCTAGACCCTTCCAGAGCTGAGATATTTAGATATTTATAATGGCATACAGAGCTGAGATATTGAGATATTTACAATGGCATAAATGCTACGTGAAATCTCAATATCTCAGCTCTGGAAGGGTCTAGAGCCTCCATTTTTGCACTCAGATCTAAGTCACATGGCCCTCTATCAGAATCCAGAAGTTTCAAGAAAATCAAAATTTTGACCTCGAAAAAAAAAACGTACAGGGGTACCACTGTCGTTTTTTTTTTTCGGGTCAAAATTTTGATTTTCTTGAAAACTTGGATTCTGATAGAGGGCCATGGGACTTAGATCTGAGTGCAAAAATGGAGGCTCTAGACCCTTCCAGAGCTGAGATATTTAGATATTTATAATGGCATACAGAGCTGAGATATTGAGATATTTACAATGGCATAAATGCTACGTGAGATCTCAATATCTCAGCTCTGGAAGGGTCTAGAGCCTCCATTTTTGCACTCAGATCTAAGTCCCATGGCCCTCTATCAGAATCCAGAGTTTCAAGAAGATTGGAGAAACTTATTTTTGTCCCCCAAAAAAACATAAGGGGTACCACTGTCGTTTTTTTTGGGGCGAAAAATGAAGTTTTTCCAAACTTCTTGAACCTCTGGATTCTGATAGAGGGCCATGGGACTTAGACCTGATGCAAAAATGAAGGCTCTAGACCTTCCAGAGCTGAGATTTTGAGATCCCACGTAGCATTTATGCCATTATAAATATCTCAATATCTCAGTCTCTGGAAGGGTGTAGAGCCTCCATCTCTGCACTCAGGTCTAAGTCCCATGGCCCTCTATCAGAATCCAGAGGTTTAAGAAGATTGGAGAAACTTATTTTTTAACCCCCCAAAAAAACGACTGTGGTACCCCTTATGTTTTTTTGGGGCGGAAAAATAAGTTTCTCCAATCTTCTCTGAAACTCTGGATTCTGATAGAGGGCCATGGGACTTAGATCTGAGTGCAAAAATGGAGGCTCTAGACACCTTCCAGAGCTGAGATATTGAGATCTCATGTAGCATTTATGCCATTGTAAATATCTCAATATCTCAGCTCTGTATGCCATTATAAATATCTAAATATCTCAGCTCTGGAAGGGTCTAGAGCCTCCATTTTTGCACTCAGATCTAAGTCCCATGGCCCTCTATCAGAATCCAGAGTTTCAAGAAAATCAAAATTTTGACCTGAAAAAAAAAACGTAAGGGGTACCACTGTCGTTTTTTTTGGGTCAAAATTTTGATTTTCTTGAAACTCTGGATTCTGATAGAGGGCCATGGGACTTAGATCTGAGTGCAAAAATGGAGGCTCTACACCTTCCAGAGCTGAGATATTGAGATCTCATGTAGCATTTATGCCATTGTAAATATCTCAATATCTCAGCTCTGTATGCCATTATAAATATCTAAATATCTCAGCTCTGGAAGGGTCTAGAGCCTCCATTTTTGCACTCAGATCTAAGTCCCATGGCCCTCTATCAGAATCCAGAGTTTCAAGAAAATCAAAATTTTGACCCGAAAAAAAAAACGTAAGGGGTACCACTGTCGTTTTTTTTTCGGGTCAAAATTTTGATTTTCTTGAAACTCTGGATTCTGATAGAGGGCCATGGGACTTAGATCTGAGTGCAAAAATGGAGGCTCTAGACCCTTCCAGAGCTGAGATATTTAGATATTTATAATGGCATACAGAGCTGAGATATTGAATATTTACAATGGCATAAATGCTACGTGAAATCTCAATATCTCAGCTCTGGAAGGGTCTAGAGCCTCCATTTTTGCACTCAGATCTAAGTCACATGGCCCTCTATCAGAATCCAGAGTTTCAAGAAAATCAAAATTTTGATCCGAAAAAAAACGCAAGGGGTACCACTGTCGTTTTTTTTTTTCGGGTCAAAATTTTGATTTTCTTGAAAACTCTGGATTCTGATAGAGGGCCATGGGACTTAGATCTGAGTGCAAAATGGAGGCTCTAGACCCTTCCAGAGCTGAGATATTTAGATATTTATAATGGCATACAGAGCTGAGATATTGAGATATTTACAATGGCATAAATGCTACGTGAAATCTCAATATCTCAGCTCTGGAAGGGTCTAGAGCCTCCATTTTTGCACTCAGATCTAAGTCACATGGCCCTCTATCAGAATCCAGAGTTTCAAGAAAATCAAAAATTTCGACCCGAAAAAAAACGTAAGGGGTACCACTGTCGTTTTTTTTTCGGGTCAAAATTTTGATTTTCTTGAAACTCTGGATTCTGATAGAGGGCCATGGGACTTAGATCTGAGTGCAAAAATGGAGGCTCTAGACCCTTCCAGAGCTGAGATATTTAGATATTTAGAATGGCATACAGAGCTGAGATATTGAGATATTTACAATGGCATAAATGCTACGTGAAATCTCAATATCTCAGCTCTGGAAGGGTCTAGAGCCTCCATTTTTGCACTCAGATCTCAAGTCACATGGCCCTCTATCAGAATCCAGAGTTTCAAGAAAATCAAAATTTTACCCGAAAAAAAAACGACAGTGAACCCCTTAATTTTTTTTCTAAGCAATATGTAACTGAAGCTCAGTAGTATC
>JAQIUQ010007637.1:0-21447 GCA_030378365.1 Hybognathus amarus
AGGTCTACCGGTATTTCATCATGCCATTTTATTAGGGTCACTGGCCCTTTAAATCGGCGCGGAAGTGTCTTACTAGTATAAAACGTCATGTACAGTAGAGTGAGTGTCACTGACAGCCGAATGAATCGCTAGTTTAACGTTCAGAAACAAGTGAACTTCGGCTCGTTGTCATTCTCTCATCTCGATCTAATCAGCGGACTTAGTGGATCAAATGTTATTTTAGGACGGGCCGAGGACAAGAGAAGAAGATCGCTGTCAGGACGAAAGTAACTTGAGGAATGGCTTCATCTACTAAGTGTACGAGACTAAGCGGCGCGCTGAGCAGACAGTTACTGGACTCGGTGGACAGTGTGCTGTTTGACTGCGATGGCGTGATATGGCGAGGGGACCAGGCCGTCCCCGGAGCCCCTGAGGTTATCAATTCATTGAAGAAAAACGGAAAGCGGGTGTTTTTTGTCACGAACAACAGCACGAAAACACGACAAATGTACGCGGATAAATTAGGCAAGCTCGGGTTCGATGCCACCGCGGACGAGGTGTTCGGGACGGCGTACTGCTCGGCTATGTACCTCAAAAATGTGTGTAAACTCGACGGAAAAGTCTATTTAATTGGGAGCAACGCGATGAAGCAGGAGCTCGAGGAGGTGGGAATCCAGCCGGTCGGTGTGGGGCCTGACCCCATCTCTGGAGTTCAAATCGACTGGGCGAATGTGCCTCTCGATAAGGAGGTCCAAGCTGTATTGGTCGGGTTTGATGAGCATTTCAGTTACATGAAGCTCAATAGAGCTCTGCAGTACTTGTGTAAACCAGACTGTCAGTTCGTGGGCACTAACACGGACACGAGGCTGCCTCTGGAGGGAGGCAAAGCGGTCCCCGGTAAGCAAATATCAATATTGACGTCACAAATATGAATCACCTGAATGTCGTGTTATCATAACGACCTTGTCTTCTGCTTATGTACAGGGACAGGATGCCTCCTACGGGCGGTAGAGACCGCTGCACAACGCCAAGCTCAAGTGGTGGGAAAACCCAACAACTTTATGTTCAAGTGTGTGGCCAGCCAGTTCGACCTGGACCCTCAGAAGTGTCTGATGGTCGGAGATAGACTGGACACTGACATCATGCTAGGGTCAAACTGTGGCATGAAGACCCTGCTGACCCTTACAGGAGTTTCTACTGTAGCAGAAGCCGAGGCAAACCAGAAGAGCGAATGTCCAGATCGCCAAAGAATGGTGCCTGACTACTATGTAGACAGCATTGCTGATATTTTACCTGCACTACAGGCCTAGTCAGAATTTACTTGAGATTGACCTACTTTAGAGGAGTATATTTATCAATATATGGGTGTCAGTATGGAACAAAATAACCTATTTTAATATTACAGTTTAACAGAACTGTTTTTTTTCACAAATATGCAGTATGATTTACTATCAAGGCTTTATTTTAAACTGGCCTACCTCTTTTTTTGAATATCCCACTGTTTTTAAAGTTAATATAAGGGCTATATGTCAGTGTTATTGTTTGTTTTATTTTGTTTAAAAATAATCATTTGTGACATTTTTAATGTGTTTTCTGATCAGTAACACTTGGGTACTACAAAACAAATTACCCTCAACATTGTGCTGTTTATTTCTATTTTATCAGAAGTACTTGTTTAACTGTAAGTTAATTCACTTAACTTGTAACTAGAAAATGTTATACATTTTTGTAATTATTATATTTTACAGCTTTGTCTTCACTCTTTAACCCATCAACCTGGTAGGATTTTACCTCTCACTGCGATTTGAACAAAGTGTTCATCTTACGTGATCAAATAAAAATGAATTATTAATGAAAAGTGTAGTTTTTTTCTTAGTAATGTACTTACAGGGTTATTTCACCCAAAATTCTGTCATTATTTACTCACCCTCATGTAGGAACAAACCCGAGGAACATAACACTGTAAGCAAAAAAAGTATGTGATCAATAAGTTATGACAACACAAAATAAGTTAAGCAATTTACAACTTTTTTTATAAGTTATACTTATAACTTACACTTTTATAAGACTCAACTGAAGTCAGTTTAATGTAATTTAAGTTGAAATGACTTAAACATTAAAGTTGATTATACTTAATTTAAGGCAGCAACTATGTAATTTAAGTTGCATTGAAGTTGATTATACTTAAAAATTTAAGGCAGCAACTTAAGTTGAAATGACTTACATTGAAGTTGAGATTATACTTAAAAATTTAAGGCAGCAACTTTGTAATTTAAGTTGCATTGAAGTTGATTATACTTAAAATTTAAGGCAGCAACTTTGTAATTTAAGTTGAAATGACAAACATTAAAGTTGATTATACTTAAAAATTTAAGCCAGCAACTTTGGAATTTAAGTAGAAATGACTTAAACATTGAAGTTAATTATACTTAATTTAAGGCAGCAACTTTGTAATTTAAGTTGAAATGACTTAAACGTTAAAGTTGATTATACTTAAAATGTAAGGCAGCAACTTTGTAATTTAAGTTGAAATGACGAACATTAAAGTTGATTATACTTAAAACTTTAAGCCAGCAACTTTGGAATTTAAATAGAAATGACTTACATTGAAGTTAATTATACTTAAAATTTAAGGCAGCAACTTTGTAATTTAAGTTGAAATGACTTAAACATTAAAGTTGATTATACTTAAAAATTTAAGGCAGCAACTTTGTAATTTAAGTTGAAATGACAAACATTGAAGTTGATTATACTTAAAAATTTAAGGCAGCAACTTTGGAATTTAAGTTGAAATGACTTACATTGAAGTTGATTATACTTAATTTAAGGCAGCAACTTTGTAATTTAAGTTGAAATGACTTAAACATTAAAGTTGATTATACTTAAAAATTTAAAGCAGCAACTTTGTAATTTAAGTACAAATGACTTAAACATTAAAGTTGATTATACTTAAAAATTGAAGGCAGCAACTTAAATTTAAGTTGAAATGACTTACATTGAAGTTGATTATACTTAATTTAAGGCAGCAACTTTGTAATTTAAGTTGAAATGACTTACATTGAAGTTGATTATACTTAAAAATTTAAGGCAGCAACTTTGTAATTTAAGTAGAAATGACTTAAACATTAAAGTTGAATATACTTAAAAATTTAAGGCAGCAACTTTGTAATTTGAGTTGAAATGACTTACATTGAAGTTGATTATACTTAAATATTTAAGGCAGTAACTTTGTAATTTAAGTTGAAAGGACTTAAACATTAATGTTGATTATACTTAAAAATTTAAAGCAGCAACTTTGAATTTAAGTTGAAATGACTTACATTGAAGTTGATTATACTTAAAAATTTAAGGCAGCAACTTTGTAATTTAAGTTGAAATGACAAACATTAATGTTGATTATACTTAATTTAAGGCAGCAACTTTAAGTGTAGAAGATATTTTAAGAAATTATTTTATAAAACCTTTACCATCATTCTTCAAAACGTCTTATTTTGTGTTCCACAGAAGAAAGCAAGTATATGTTAGGGACGACTTGAGTGTGAGTAATTCATTTTGGGGTATAAACTAACCTTGTAATGCGATTGCTCTTCAATTTTCTCACTATGACCATATCTGAAGTTATTAAAGTCACCTTGGTCAGTCAGCAGCCTAAAGGCAAGGCCAGTCGATGCCTTAAAACTGTCTCTGCGACGAAAAGCCCTGTCCACAGTGCCAATCTACCTGTCCCCTTTGTCTATTGTCTGGTATAGGGGTAGTCAGCCAGTGGGTTGGACTACCTGGTGTGAGGCAAGAGGTGGGGGGCAGAGGATGGCAGGGAGAAGTTAGACACCTATACTGCAGGCTCTGCTGGTCAGTCTCAGTCATGAACATTGGCTTATACACAAAAGATTAAGACAGGTATCGTGAGGAGAAGTAAAACAGGGCAGAATGGTGAGGTGCTGCAAGCATTCAGAAGCCGGTCTGGAGGACCCACAGAGCATGGTGAGAGTTCATGTGGTTATTTTGCTGTTTCCATTAGCAGAAAACATGCTTCACTCTATTGTTCTTTAGCATCAATGGAACCTTTCCATTGTGCAAATGTATATACAGTGTCAAAATTATATATATTGTTGGTTTAACTAACTAAAGTAAATAACTTGGTTGCATTTTAGTTAATATTAAAGATTGGTTTAATCAACAGAAACTCAAAATATTAGGTTTTCTTAACCACATAAATTAAGTTGATTTTACAAAATATATTTTTTTCTTTTTCTTTTTTTTACATTGTAGTGGGAAATGGGTCTTTACATTATTAAGATGTTCTTAACACCAAGAAAAAAAAGAAGTTTATTTTAAGAACTGTTCACTGAAAGTTTCTTAGGAGAACCCAAAATGGTTCTTCTATTGCATCACTGCAAAACCAACCTTTTGGAATTTTTATTTTTAAGAGTGTGGCACAAATATGTCAGTTTGTGTTTTGCTTAGCTCTGTTTTATGTCTTGCTTACCATAAATATTCAATAATGTGAATGTGCAATGGCCTTACATGGAGGGAGATGAACGTGTGTTTGGATTTTCTAGCACTGTGGTCCCGTCAGCTCCTCCAGGGTTCCTCACAAAGTTCTCTGGTGCAGTCTCACTGCCATGCTGCTCGTTGTTATCATTGCTCTCAGTGTGACGGCACATCTAGGGCTTCAGCATAAAACACAAGTAAGAGTCTGAGCATTTCAAAATGTGTAAATTTTTAAGCTTCATTGAACACATCAGCACTGAAAACAAACCTTTTCCCACAGTCTTCCCTGCAGGTTGTCAGAATTCCCGATCACATGGGTGACTTGATAAATCAATCGGCTTTGATTGACAAGCACAATAGTGTAGTGACCTACTCTGTGACTTCCCATGTCAATTACACCTCCACTGTGATTTTTGACATGAGACATGTAAGACTCTTTTCATTCTGCACAGATTAGGCTTTTCCTCTAAAGCTCGGTTGCATTTCCCTATCTCTCTTCCCCAGGGGTTGGTATGCTATAAACCTGACAACCAAGACAGCTGCTTTCTTCGCCGGATGGAAAGCTTGGATTACGAGAATGTGCAATCTCAACTAAACAAGACGGAGCAACAGGTAAAAGATTTCAGCTTGTTGAGCTTCCTAGTTTTGTGCTGGACCAAAATATCTGATGGTAACCTGCAATAATACATTATATTAAATATAGAACGTAACGTATACATACACAGACTCGTTTAAAAGCTTGGGTTCAGTAAGGTGTATTAAATTGATCAAAAGTGACAAAGCTTTCTTTTAAACCCTCTGATTATCTTCATTTGTGTCTACACTCATTATCTTTGGGGTCTCCAGGGACCCCAGACAATAACATTTAAATTTTCGATAACAGAACATAATATATATATATATATATATATATATATATATATATTACAAATGAAGTGTTCAGATGCAAAAGCCTCTAAATGCCATTTGAAATTTTCTTCTAAAATGACCATTTTTATCAAGCTTGTATATTTAAGTTCAGTAATTTCACTTAAATGGCAATGAAGATTACCTATTAATTGTCATTTAAGTGAAATTACTGGAATTAAATATACAAGCTCGATAAACATTGTCATTTTAGAAGAAAATTTCAAATGGCATTTAGAGGCTTTTGCATCTGAACTCTTCAAATGTAATTTTAGTCTGTTTATTAATGTTTTTACTCAACATTTGTGCAGTTTTTTAGAGGATTTTTGATATCTTTTTCATTTCTATAAATAAATATATAAATATTTATTTAAATAGGCTTTTTTACAAAAAACAGCATTTTATGTCAAATTTACTTTATAAAAGACCCAGATTTCTAACTTTCATTTATGGGGATAACATGGATAATTTTAAATGATTTAATGTAAGATTTTTGCCCACTTTTTTTGGAAAATGCAGTTAAAAAAAATCACTTTAACCACTAGGTGGCCATAGACCTCCACCATAAGCTATTTGTTATGTGATTAACCAAACTACATATCTTTTCACAAGTTTTTCCAGTTAGATTCATATCGAAATGATAAAATCACAATTATAGCACAAAAAACCTTGTGTCAAAGTTTAGCATTTTTTGCACTGACAAAAGTTTTTCAATAATGTTACATTATGCTTAGAATCAAATCTGAGCAAGACTCCACATGTTGGAGTCTTTAGATTTTATAATTTATTTCAATCATCTGTTTTTAATATAATTCTACAATTTTAATTCTACAATTTTACTACAGTAACTGTAGCAGAACAAAAAAATACAGAAATTAACAGTTATATTACATATTACATAAATCAAAGTGTTGCCATTTTTTTCACGCTAACATAAAAACAGATATCATTCCAATATTTTTTTGGGTAGATCTAGACAGTGTTAAGAGGCGTATAAGTTTTCATACCATTTGGACAAAGAGAACATTTAAAAAAAAATAAATCAACAAAAGTCATTTGCGGGTCAAAAAGACCCGAAGATAACCAGAGGGTTAAAACTTTCTATTCATCAAAGAATCCTGAAAAAAGACAGTATGATGGTTTCCACCAAAAATACTAGGCATCACAACTTTTTTCAATATTGATAATAATAAGAAATGTTTCTTGAGCACCAAATCTGCTTATGATTTCTGAAGGATCATGTGACACCGAAGAGTAATGGCTGCTGAAAATTCAGCTTAGCCATCACAGGAATTAGTCGAGTCTCCTATTTTTACCATATGAACGAGAATGCCAATTGCTACGGTGTATTTAACAAGGTCACATTCAGCAGCTAAGACCCTATATGCCATTTAAACGTAAAGCTGGCTGGCAAATTGACTGACACTTGAACGCAGCTCCACCCCAGTGCTCTTGGGAAGATTAGAGAGCACTTTTGGCTGCGTTCTCCTCCGAGACTCCAGAAAGGGAGTAATGGACCGCACCAGCTCAGGAGGGTTTTAGTGTAGCCGAGTCCGAATTCCACAGACCATCTGATCCACCTTGGCTGGATCGCGTTACAGGATAGGACCACAGGGTGCACAATGGCCACTCTGTTGGCTTTTTCCTCTTAGAAGTCACTACTGGAAAGTCAGAGCTCCCGTCCGTAAACAGAGCAGAGACCTGTGCTGGACACACTTCTCTCAGCACTTAACAAGATTCATGCGCTGGGTTATGATCTGTGCAGAATGGCATGGGTTGTTGAACCGATAAGTATCGCTGACCACTTAAAACTTTGGTCTCGGTTGAGATTTTTGCATCATTGCGTTTGATTAAAGCCATTAGAAAACTTTTCGGAAACTCAATCCGTGGTCAATAGCCTTTTGAAGCAGATTTCCAATTTTTGGTGCACAATGAGCTATTGATAGGCATAAACTGCTCGTCTCAGGCTCGCTCAAGCATCACTCCGCTTTAACAAGTGTCTATCTGATCTTTCAGTGGAGTAAGTGGTGTAATTACAAATGGCTTTTGTACTAGAGGAAACACTTAAACCCCTCAGACACAATTATACATTTAAGAGTTATACAGTGTTTGCGTTCACACAGGAACAATATGGCGAGTCGGTATCGCAGAATTAGCGGGTAATTTAGTCTGCAATGATATACAGTGAGATATGTGATGATTCTCACAGGTTCGTCAGGTCTGGGTGGTGGGAAATCAGACTGAAAAACACACCGAGTTTTGGGAGTGCTGCCCGGCAGTCGTGTTGAAGCTTCCACCCTTCAGGAACCTCTTCAGTCCCTCTGTCAGCAGGCCTCGGTGTACTGGACAAGAAGATCTGATGGTAAGGTTATGTAAAACACATATAATAATAAATAATATATAACAGTTTTCTCAAAAATATTAGGCAGCACAACTGTTTTCAATATAGATAATTATGAGCATCAAATCAGAATGATTTCTGAAGGATCATGTGACACTAAAGACTGGCTTAATGGTCGCTTGCTCTTGTTTCTAAGAAAAGGGATCATGTTGAGCTATTTGCATGTCCATAAACCAAATCATTACTTACCTATGATACATTTTCTTACCTTTTTCTGTATGTCTTTTTTTTGTAATTGTTCGTTTCTGTTCCTACAACCAACACACCACATTAAAATTCAGCTTTGCTTTCACATAAAATTGTGATAACATCTCACAGTATTACATGTATAACTGTATTTTTGATCAAATGAATGCAAGACTTTCAAAAACATACAAAAACAATCAAATGACACCATTTGTGGCATAATGTTACAGTGAAGGATGTACAGTGGAAGTGGCCAATTGTTTGGATGATTTAAAAGCAGAAATGAATATAATTTTAGACATTTACCCCTAGTTTCATAGACAAGGGAAATGCATGTTTGAGCTGATTTAACTGAAAGCAACTTGCACTGATCCATCTTAAAAGATGTCAGTGCCCTTCTTTGGTCTCAAGATGCACACTAGTAATGTTTTTTTTCTAAGGCACTTTATTAAAGCTACTGTGTCAATGTCCTGAATTGAACTGAAGGCCTTATCCTGGCTTAATCTAAGCCCTGTCTCTAAAACCAGGCCATAAACACTTGCATTAAAGGAGTAGTTAACTTAAAAAAAAAAAAAACTTTTGCAGATAATTTACTCACTCCATGTCATCCAAGATGTCCATGTCATTCTTTCTTCAGTCGAAAAGAAATTAAGGTTTTTGATGAAAACATTCAGGATTTTTCTCCATATAATGGGACTTTACTGGTATCCAAACGGTTCAAGGTCCAAAAGACAGTTTCAGTGCAAACCGTCCAAAGGGCTTTAAATGATTCCAGACGATGAATAAGGGTCTTATTGAGCAAAACGATAGGTCATTTAAAAAAAAGTTTGATAGGTCATTTAAAAAATATAAAAAAATAACAAGTTTAAGTTTTATAAGCTCAAATGCTCACCTTGCTCTGTTCTGTGATGCGCGTTCGTGACTCTCCTGTTCGAACTCGTTTATCAAAATGAACAAATCTTTTTCGTGTCATTTAGTTCATTTAACAAACGAGTTTTGTTCATTTTGATGAACGAGTTCGAACAGGAGAGTCACGAACGCGCATCACAGAACAGAGCAAGGCGACCATTTGAGCTTATAAAACTTAAACTTGTTATTTTTTAAATATTTTTTAAATGACCTATCATTTCGCTTGATAAGACCCTTATTTATCATCTGGAATCGTTTAAAGCCCTTGAACCATAGATATCCACAATAGAGGCTAGATATCTCGTCCACGCTGCTGGCCAATGGATGTCGACATCTGCACCTGGTGGCCATCTTGTCACAGGCAGCTCGCTCACTCGTAACATTGCGTTTTTAATGGAGCTTGTACTATTTAAATAACCATAACTTACTACATTTTCTACCGATTTTCAAACGGCTTGGTTTGTTATAAACATCAGAGATGTAGTTATGACACTGCATACTTATGAATAATAAGTGTATAAGTAATCATCCAGAATTATAGCCAGGTTAATAACGTTTGTAAGAAACCAAACCGTTTGTAAATCCATCAAGATTTCAACAAGATAAGAGTATTTTTGTTTGTGCTGATCACTCATCTTACATCAGCTTGCCTGTGACAAGATGGCCACCGGTGATGATGATAGAAACACCGCCTTAAGACATCTAGCAAGACATCTTTATTGTGGATATCGATGCTTTCAACAGTTTGCACTGAAACTGTCTTTTGGACCTTGAACCGTTTTACCAGTAAAGTCCATTATATGGAAAAAATCCTGGAACGTTTTAATCAAAAACCTTAATTTCTTTTCGACTGAAGAAAGAAAGAAATGGACATCTTGGATGACATGGGGGTAGGGTTGGGTATCGAGAATCGAGTATCTGACTTGGAACCGGGACTAACTTTTAGTTTTTCCCGGAATCATTCAAAAGTTAAAATTTCGATTCCTAGTTTCGAAATTCACAGTCCGCCGACCAGAAGAAGAAACCGCTTAACAACACCAACGAAGAAGCGTCTACTGGAAGTGTTGGCATAACCGCGCGAGTCGAACATGAGTAGCTTACGTCGACGGTCCAAAGTGTGGCTTCACTTTTCTATAAATAACGAAATCTCGGCAAAATTTGTGACTAAAGGAGTATTTCCTTCAGAAAGTAGTATTTCTTTCAGAAAGACCGTTGGTTAGCAAGGTTAGCTAAACTTTTTTGACCCTGCCTCTTAAAAGAATCGGAATCTGAGAATCGTTAGGAACGGGAATCGAAACAAGGCATCAGAATCGGAATCAGAATCGTTCAAATTCAAACGATTCCCAACCCTACATGGGGGTGAGTAAATTATCAGCAAAAGTTTTTTTAAAAGTGAACTACACCTTTAAAACTGCATTCTTGTGCTAAAACGTTTGTATTACTAACCTTTTATGGTTGTTTTAGGCATTACGTTGCTATGGCGAGAAAGTTGTAAATTTGGGTATAACTTCACACAGTAGGAAAATAGATTTATTTTTATCTTACATTGAAATCACCTTGTTGCTATACTACTGAAGCAGTGAGTACTTTGTCATTTACAAACTGGCCCCATTCACTTCCATTGTAAGCACCTCAATGTAACCCACATTTTAAAAAAAATGAAAGAAAATGAGAAAATACATTTTAGTGGTAATTAATACCAAAAATTCTGTACTAAGCTAAAATTGTACTGTACATTGTACTTTTAAAATAAAATGTTAAAACATTGTATCAATTGATTGTTGTGACTAGAAATGTACAGAAGACATTTAACAAGCCAAGAACGTGCTGAGTTTCTCTATAAAGAGCACAGTGTGACAGAAACCTGATCCAGTATTCCAGTTAGATGGAGTTTTGACCTTTTTAGAGTAACAACCAGCAGAGCATGAACAAGGAACAGGACATTGATTATGATTGTCAGCGGCACATCTATAGAAATAAGAACCTTGAGATTTCTTTTCTTTTTTTCTTCTTCTGAAGGTCCCGGGAAACAAAGACTTATTTACTTTCTGCATTCGACATTTGCTTCCCCAGCAACATTTGCGTTTCTGTGTGTTTCTACTACCTGCCAGAGTGACATTCCTGTACCAGTGTACCAGCATACGCCAGGCAAACAAACAAATGTCTTCACATCGACGAGAGCTACTGGAAGAGGCTAAACAAATGCCATATTTAATGCCAATCTGGCAACAAAGCCAGAACCATCTTGTCATGTTATCTGATAAATCATTATCTTCATCCTCTCTTGTATTTAGCCCCATTTTTGCAGTGGTTTGAACATGACTTGGCTCAAAGACTGTAACCTGATGCAGACGAGTAATGGAAAACACTGCTGGTCTACAAATAAAGCACCATTGTGTTCACTAATAAATTTTAATTCAAGATGAGAATTATTCAGTGATGTCTGGATAATGATCAAAAGCTAAATGTATTCGGATTGTGTTACTGTAACATTAATTGGCAAAATGTGTGGATGCATTCAATTACTGGGTATATGCATCAAAATATATGTATCCTACCAAACATTTGAATTAGCAATGAAAAGGATACAACATTTTTACAGTTTTTTTTGCTCAGTCTTTAGCATCATAGCCATTCAGCCAGGGATTACAATTAAAGTCCATTTAATACCATGAGGATGGTTCATAGATCCATGAGTTTCTCGGCAAACTATCCAAGGACACTGTCATTGAAGGCCAAACACACAACCGCCTTCTGATGGCCGCTGTACTCCCGTTTGATCTCTCCGGTCTCCACACACCACAGACGTGCCAGGTTATCAGAGGACGCTGAAAATCCACAACAATTAACATATAAGCAGGAATGCTTCAAATGATTCCACTGAATGCAACATACAGTTGTGAAAGAAAAATATATATTTTAAATTTCTTATTTAGCACTGTCCTGATGCATGGAGAAAACATGACATGCAGGAAAAAAATATATTCACAAATTAACATATTAACATATTCACAAATTAACTGCAGTAAGGAAATGTAACATGTGTAACAAGGACACTGTGAAATAAAGTGTTACCCAAACATTATTAAGAAAGAGGAAGTAAACTTCTGACCACTGACCAGAATAATTAGCATGAAGTATTTTTTTCTTGTGTAACATTTTGCATGGCAGAATACAACACCAACAAATACAAAAGCAACAACAAAAAAACAAGCCAAAGCAGAACCAAATCAAAACAACAACACAAAAATATAGCTGCAAGCAGCAATGACCGGGGCCAAGCACAATCAGATGACAAAACATGCCAACATGTGTCAGACCAACTGCAGCAAGGAGCAATTGAAGACATTTAAAGAAGAATTTAGGCAAAACGGCTGAAAAATCACATACAATTAACTAAAAATGTGATTAAATGGATGATCACTTTCAACCAATAGGTGGTGTAGTTACAAAATTGACCTTTTACAACCTTCAGACCAGTCGCATTAAAATACGCAGACTTATTAAAAAGTTATAAGCATTATTAGAAATTTTGTTATAACTTTGACCAAAAGGTGGCGCTGTCTTGAAATCTTTTGAGTACCTTCAGGGGATGGTGCTGATGGCACAAACTGAGTTTCGTAATGTTACACCAATGCATTCGTTAAGTACAGCATGTTATGTTCTGTTATAGCGCCACCAAGAGGCTCAGTCACACAATTTTTTTACGTGTCCTCAAACTGAGCCCATACATGTCTGTGCCAAATTTGGTGAAAATATCTCAATTCTCTTCGGAGTTATAGACATTTATGTTAAAAAACACATAAAAAAGTGACTTTGATCAAGTTTTACTACCCCTTACTATCAATATTTTTGCATTTGGGCATTAGCGTATAGCCAGCGACCTATGTTTCCAATTTTCTGATGGTGGTTTCGTGTTGATTGGAGAAGCGGTTTCGAAGATATCGCTAAATGTTTTTTTCATTTAAAAATCATTTAAAAAACCCAGCATATGTGGTATCGTTGGACTCGGCAACGATTCAGGACCTTAAGGAGATGACTCCTGTGAAAATGAGTCAACCACAGCCAGAGTTATAAGCGTTTGAAAATGTTATTTTACCACTAGGTGGCGCTGTTTTGAAACTTCTCAGGCTCCTTCAGGGCATCGTACTGATGACCCATACCGAGTTTCGGAACAATTCGTTCATGTGTTAAAAAAATACAGTATTTTAGCACATAATAAAAAATGGCCGACAGCCAAAATGGCCGATCTGGGAAAATTGGATATTGGTTCAACTCGGCATGACGCCCTGAATCTAACGAGACCATTATTATTTTTGGAGAAACCATTCAGAAGTTATGAGCAAAAATAGCCATTTTTCATATCTCCGGACCAGTAGATGGCACAGCACCGAAACGCTGCATGTTGCCTCAGGTCATGCTTGTGATGACATGTACCAAGTTTGGTCTGAAAACAAGTAAGCGTTGCGGAGATACAGCCTTATGTCTGTTTTTGCAAGCGTTACGTAAAATTAATTTCCGTGGTATTCGAAAACTTTTAAGCGAATCGACTTGAATTCCATAACTTTTTGTCAGCACAGCCTGGAGATGATCTGGTGCAATTTTGGTGAAAATTGGAAAAACCGTCTAGGACGAGTTCGCAAAAGTAGGTTTTTTGAACAATTCAAAATGGCGGCCATATTTGATGACGAAAAATGACGTCATATGATGCGATCAAATCGCCATGAGCTCAGGAATCAGAGGAAAAAATTAGTCAGCAGGCCTATTAAAAAGTTAGAAGTTAAATTAAAAAGTTAGAATTTTTTTGATAGACCTTATGGTTCAAATGTTATTAGCATAATAAAAGTGAAACTTTGGACTGTTGGTGGCGCTAGAGGGATTGAGATGGAGACTCCAAATTTGCTATAAAGACTTTTCAGATTGTCCTATATCAATGTACCAAATTTCATAACTTTCCCGCAATCGGTTCTATGGGCTGCCATAGACACCCAGTCGGAAGAAGGAAGAAGAATAATAATAAGAACCGGAACAGAGATACAATAGGTGCCTCCGCACCATCGGTGCTTGGCCCCTAATAATCTCTTATACTGTGTCCACACCAGATGCGTACGGCACGATGTGAAAAAAACATTATAATCAGTACTGATGCTGTCTACAACAATGTGGCGCGAACACAACAGGACAAATTCCCGACAGTAAAATTATGCTTCCTCCTATTTGTTGTCGTACTTCAAGTGCTTGTTGTAGAAAAAATTGATTTGCAATAGCTGCTTTGTCGTTGTTGGACCCACTTTTGTGGTTTCACAGACAGGGCATAGATTAGGCCTTAGTACACCTATTACTGGTGTGTATCTTGAGACAAAACAATGACATATTTTTATTTAAAATGCGTCATTACAAGTTGCATTCAGTTAAAAAGTTGCATTTTAGTCGGGGACAAGCCTTAAGCCTAGTCTGTGAAACTGGGGGTTAGTTTCTTTAAAGGTAAAAAAAACATTTTTCCAAATTTTTCTATAAGAAAAAAGAAAGTATAAAAATCGAGTGTCTGTAGACCTCTCACGACTGTTTTAAAGACAGCTCATTATTTCCATTCACTCCACCCCCTCCCTTCTGGGCTCCTTCCAAAGCCACGCCCCCAAAACACATGAACACGCAAATCCGACAGCTGAGCTGAAGATCCATTATTTGCCTTAGACGAGTGGAGAGGAATGAAGTGACTGACATCATGTCAGAATCACATGTAATAAAAATATCTAACTTTATCATTATGAAGATAAACAAATAAGATGTATTTCAGTACTCACTATCAAGCTATTGGTAAAGTTTAAAATATATATATTTATTGATTCGCTAACAAGCTAGTTATACAATAAGCCCAAGCTAAAAACAGGTTGCATGATACACATTTTTCCATCGCCATCATTTACACTGTGATGAAGATGAATTTCATGTAAGATTCATAACATATATGGTGTTCGGCATGTATGAGTTTCCATGATGAAAGCATTGTTGTTGACTGATGAGGACAGTGGGGTTTATAGCATTTATAAGTCATCCCCTACCATCCTAGCAAAAAAAAAAATAGGATCCCCAGATGTAGATCTATATTTTACCTCGTTTTGCTCGGACATGTCCTGTGTGGCAAAAGGGTGGTTGCCATGGTTGCGAGAGAGTGACAGTCGCCTAAGCCAATCCTTTGTTTTCGTCCCGGTTGGAAATAATGAGTTGTTTTGTGCAGATTAAATGGTCTAGAGTCACTCGATTTTTATACCCTTTTCATCAGAGTACTTACATTTTAATTATGCATTGATATATATATATATATATATAAAGTTTAAACAAATTTGGAAAAAAGTTTTTATACAATTCCTACCTACAAGACCTTTAAGTATTCTGTACTAACATTTAAATTAAGAGTTTGTTATAATGCACTTATTGTGTACAAACATGTTGTGACATTGTACATGTATTTAAAAAATAACTGCATGTATTTAAATCTGTAATTAATTTCTTTAGTAACATCTGCAATTACACTGTTGATCCTTCCCATGCACCCTTAAACCTAACCATACCACAAAACTGATTGCTTTTTATTTCCAACAAAGTACTGAGTAATATAAGTTAACTACATTGGTTAAGATTAAAGGTAGTGTAGGTCAGAATTGAAAAAAAAACTTTTTTTCCAAATTTCTTTAAACTTTCTGTATATATCAATGCATAATTAAAATCTAAGTACTCTGAAAAAGAAAGTATAAAAATCGAGATGTCTGTAGACCTCTACAACTGTTTTAAAGACAGCTCATTATTTCCATTCACTTCACACCCTCCCTTCTGGGTTCCTTCCAAAGCCACGCCCCCAAAACACATGAACGCTGCAACTCCGACAGCTGAGCAGAAGACGCATTTTTTACCTCAGACGAGCGGAGAGGGAGGAAGAAGTGCATGTAGTGACATCATGTCAGAAACACAATAAAAAATCTAACTATCATTATGAAGATAAACAAACAAGTTGTATTTTATTACTCTCTATCAAGCTAGCATATTGATATTGGTAAAGCTTACAATATTGATTCGCTGAACGAGCTACATTAGTTATCTATAAGGCAAAGCTAAAAACAGGTTTTATGATACATGTTTTTCCATTGCCATCATTTACACTGTGATGAAGATGAATTTCGTGTAAGATTCATTACATATATATGGTGTTCTGCATGTAAGAGTTTGCTTGATTGAAGCCTTGTTGATTCTGATAGGACTACACACCCGAGACAAGTAAGTTACCCATAGACAGTATAAGACAGCAAGTACCGCATCGTCAGCTGGAAGGACAGATCCGTGGTCGAGGGCGAAGCAGAGGATTTTGCTATTAGGGTCCGAGGAAGTAGAGGCCGAGGACGGGGTGTAGAAGTGCAGGGCAAGGAGCACTTTTTAGACAAGAGGACCTGCTGCGTCGAGTTTTGCATCTTCAAGCTCAAACAAGCACGCGAACAGGTATCGAATCTGGATACGCGCAAGTGGGCAGGTCCTGTGTGGCAAAAGGGTGGTTGCCATGGTTGCAGAGAGTGACAGTCGCCTAAGCCAATCCATTGTTTCGTCCCGGTTCGAACTAATGAGCTGCGTTTCAGTGCAGATTAAACGGTCTAGAGTCACTCGATTTTTATACTCTTTTTTTTTCAGAGTACTTAGATTTTAATTATGCATTGATGTATATATAGAAAGTTTAAACAAATTTGGTAAAAAGTTTTTATAAAATTCTGACCTTCACTACCTTTAGTGGGGGTAGAGGTAGTTTCAGGACCAGTACCTAGTTATTACCCAGTTCCTACAATAAGCAGACTGATCTCAGTGAAATGGCGTATGTATGACACGGCCAATTCGTATTTCCATTTTGCCGTGCTATCAACACGCATAATTGCTTTTAAGCGTGTTTACGAACGCTGTTGACTTAAACGTTACATTACTGTATATATATATATATATGACCTACCCCAACCCCATCCCTAAATCTACCCGTCACTGGGGTTAATACCATTTATGAGTCTTCCCCTACCATCCTAGGAAAAAACAATATCGCCCCCCAGATGTAGATCTACATTTTGCTTCGTTTTCGCTCAGACATTTAACGGCATGTACATACGCGCGGAATCACTCGGACATTTACACGCATACACGCATACACCGCGGATAGCTCAAAATGAGATAACATACCACTTGATACGAAAGTGGCGTGTATGTTTACGCAAAAGTCATGTCATGTTGCAATAAGTACATCGTATGTAGACATGCAGAACAGGACTGCAAAATAAAGCCTGTGTTCACCTGTAACTATGTACTGTGAATCTCCAGAGAAGGCACAATCCCACATCCAACCTCGGGACGTCTCTCAGGGTTGTTACTCTTAATACTCAACTCTGTCATTAGAGAAAAGTTGGAGGTTCTCCATATTTTACAGGTCTGGTCGGCAGAGCATGTGGCCAGTAATCTAGCAAAGAGAAGAAGAAATGATGCATTGATTTGTATAATACATGTAATCAACTATTTACATTTTTCACTGTTCTTCCCAATGTTCCTTGGATTAGTGTTTTGCAAGACACTCACGTGGAGTCTGAGCTGAATTTGCAGCGTGCACGAGTAGCGCGTTTGTGGGCAGGGATTTTGGTCTTGGGTATCAGTTGTGTCACCTCATCACTATTCCTCCAGCTAAATTCCACACATAACAGTTCCCCTACAGTGAAAGACAAATAAACCAAATCTGACCAACCTCAACTAAACGGTTCAGATATAATATAAATGTGATTATAATAAAAATGTATATGGGCATATATAGGCATTTTGAAGCTTTAAAGGGATAGTTCACTCAAAAAAGTCACCATTTACTTGCCCTCATGTCATTCCAATGAAGGTTCCTCCATTGAATGTCTAACTGTGGCGGTCCATAAAGAGATATTATGAATTTCTTTTATGATCTCTTTATAAAAGTTTTGGGTGGATACTAGACATCCAATGTCTAAAGATGAACGAATGTCTTATGCGCTTGGAGCGAACATGAGAGGTGAGTAAATGATGATACGAATTTAAATTTTTTGGTGAATTATCCCTTTAAGGACTGCTATTGGTTACTGACCGAGCTGTTGACTGCAGCCATATAACTAGCATCAGGATCAATATGGACTGAATTGACGGACACATCTGGCTCTGGATGAGCTGTTCATTGTGGTCTGTTTTCAAATCCCAGATATGGATAACACCACTTTGGTCCCCAACGATTAATTCAGCCTAAAGCAAAATACATGTAGAGAAAATGTACTTGTTGTGAATTGGGAATATTGGTAGCAGATAATGAAATATTATCCAACTGACCTGATTGGGATGAAGACACACACAATTAATAGGTGCATTGACTTGAAATATCCTTTGGCACTGTAGGTTTCTTGACCTGAATGAAAACAGTACTTAAGTAGCACTTAAAGCATCTTAAAACTGTCTTTATACATACAGCGGAAAGCTTTGGCTACCTCAGGTCCCAGATGCGAGCCATGCAGTCTTCCCCACCCGTGTACATCCACCGACCATCCTCTGATAAAAGCCGACAGACGTGATGTTCTTGCTGACGCCGTCGATACATTGATCACAGGGTTTGGATTATTTGAGTTTAAGTCATACATACGTATGTGTTGATAACCTGAAATCCAAGAACAAAAGTACAGTGTGAAAACTACACAAGTATAGGAACAAAAACAGTTTGCACTGTTTGTAGTTTTATATGTAATGAGGTGCATGATGAACTTACCAGCAGCAGCAATCATGCTTCTGTCAGGCGTTACTTCAGAGAATTTACCTGCTGGTGTTTGAGTTAAGCATCTTTAACGTATTTTAGTACCAGCTGTCCCTTGTGAAAAAGTGCACGTTAGAATATTTTTCTTTAAAAGGAAAGAGAGAGTACTACAGAAATATTATACTTAAGTGCAAAGTGAACTTAATGTTTTAATAAACTTAATCACGTTCTTTGCAATTAAATGAAAATGTATTCTATTTTAAAATTGTATTAAATGCAATTAGATGAACTGCATTGTACAATTTTTTGACCCACTTAAAGGAGTAGTTCACTTTAAAAAAAAAACTTTTGCTGATTATTTACTCACCCTCATGTCATCCAAGATATCCATGTCATTCTTTCTTCCAGTCGAAAAGAAATTGTTTTTGATGAAAACATTCCAATATTTTCTCCATAAAATGCACTTTACTGGGAGCTAAATGGTTCATGGTCCAAAGACAGTTTCAGTGCAAACTGCAAACTATTCAAAGGGTTTTAAACGATTCCAGATGATGAATAAGGGTCTTATCAAGCGAATGATTGCTCATTTAAAAAAAAAAAAAGTTTAAATTTTATAAGCTCAAATTTTTTCATCCAGTCGACTCTGAAAAAGATTTGTTAATTTTGATGAACGAGTTTCTGCATCACAGAACAGAGCAAGGCGACCATTTGAGCTAATAAAACTTAAACTTTGTTATTTTTATGACTGATCGTTTTGCTTCGATAAGACCCTCATTCATCATCTGGAATCGATTTTAAAGCTCTTTGAACAGTTTGCACTGAAACTATCTTTTGGAACCGTTGGTTCCCATTTGAAGTCCATTATATGGAGAAAATCCTGGAATGTTTTCATCAAAAACCTTAATTTCTTTCGACTGAAGAAGAAGACGTGGATATCTTGGATGACATGGGGTGAGTAAATTATCAGCAAAAGTTTTTTTTTTAAAGTGAACTACTCCTTGAAGGAGGACTAAAGTAATTTTTTTTTATGTAATTTCATAATTAGATCTATTGATTTTCAAATATTTGAAGTGTACTTCTAAATGTACTTACAGTCATTTATGATAACTAAAATACACTTGTATGTTGAAATTAACTGTTATTTCTATTGAAATTTGTATGTCATCTATTTAAATAGATTTGTAATTACACATTTGTAATGATAAAGTTGCAATTTACTAATTATACTAATACTGAATAACACACTACAGTTCAAATTATAATCAAGCACTTTACATCTTTGTTAGTCAACACTTTAAAATAATTGTAAAGCACAACAAAAGATTTATTTTACACTTTATTTTAGGGTGACTTTGTTAGCATGTAATTAAATGTACTTGTATAAAACTTAGTGTACCATAAGTAATATTCATTCACGACATGTTCTGACTATGGTTGTGGTTAGGAATAAGTTTGGGTTAGGTTAGTAGGGTAGTAAATTATGCATGCTTTACTGTTAATACTACAGTAAGTACATGTATCAAGGACACTAAAATACATAAGTGTTCAAAACTTCTATTTTGACATTAATACAAAGTGACATTTTTAAAAGTGTTTTTAAGCGTGTTAAGAACCGTAGTCCTGAAGTGAAGGATACGTAGTCCTGGTGCTGGACGGTTCTCGTGCAGATGCCGCTGTGAGCCTGCCAGAATCTCACGGTGTGATCATAACCAGCAGTGGCGAGAATCACCGGATCACTGCCCACGGTGCCTTGATTCACATTCATGATGAACTCAATCCAGACCTAACCACAACTTCGCAGAATGGCCCGTTGTAGCAGTGGCTGTTGAAAATTCATGAATATACATAGATACGTTTTAATGTACTTGTTTATGTTGGCAACATGACTGAACTTGATTAGAAAAAAGAGAAAGAGTCGATATTCTTACCTGAGGGCGAATAATGCACTAGAAATTCAAATAGATAACCGTAAAACTATGATCTCAACAGCGAAATGAACATTATTTACAAATGTCAAACCTAAGCGGCGCTCCATCCAAATCATTCCTCACAGAAACAATTCCTAAATAAAAGGTTCCGAGGCAGAAGTGCTCAGTATTCATTGTTTTTATTAAGCCTGGTTCACACGGGACGATTTTAAAATTGTCGGCCGATTTTCCAAACCTGAGAGACCCCACACACGGCGATAAAAAATCACGGGTCTAACAGTTTTGGTCGTTCAGTGTGTGGTGCGCAGCCACACGGCAAAATCAACACATCACACACGAACCGATTTGACTCCCGAGCATTCCCAGGTCAGACGGAAAATCTCACAAAATCCCTCGAGATAAAACGTGACTTCAGAGTAAACAATCATGGCGGACGAAGAGGATGCAGTGGCGATAGTGTTTAGTTTGTTTTTAACGGGAAAAAAACCATCCACCGGACATTCTGGTGAGCCATACCGCCGGGCGCCGGCTGTTTGATTTTGTTTACCGCCAGTGCTTCCTCTACGCCTCGTCACCTCGCTTTCTGATTGGCTACACGCCACAGTTCACAGGCTGCATGCTCGTTCGTTCCCGGGGGACACCACACACGAGGAGAAATCGGGCCAAAACAATCCAACATGTTGGATATCCCCGATTTGAGATCGGAGCGGTCCCAGCATCCTTCCGAGCAGACGAGAGCAGTCTTAACACACCACACACGGCAGGAATATCTGATCAGATTATTTTACGATAATCGGAGCATCCTTAAGATTGTCGGGAGGGGTGAATCGGGGCTAAAATCGGGCTAATAATCCTGCCGTGTGAACCAGCCT
>JAQIUQ010007638.1:0-57262 GCA_030378365.1 Hybognathus amarus
GGCCACCAACTGCAGCAAGTTTACTTATCGAATCATCTTTCTCTTTTACCCGATTGTTTTTTGAAACTTCATCTGTATAATGTACATACACGGCAGATGAAGACCTATGAATGGATTCTTGATATCTTTGAAACTGTTGCCGTGGCGACGCATTAAACTTTACCATTCTTTTAGGATGCATTCTTTTAGGGATTCGAACATTTGTCCATAAATCAAACACACGTGCATGGATTAATATGAAACTCGGTACACTCATAGATCACATCAGGCCAAACAACTTTCGTGCTCTAAGTTTTACGACAGTTCAAACGGAAGTCGGGAATTATGTTTTTTTTTTTAAATAATTGTCCTGAGAAAAACATCAAATTACAACCCATGCTGTTACCAATCACCACCAAACTCGGTGTGCATGAAGTCAAGACATTGAGGATGCTATATTCCGGACGGATTTCTGATATCTCGAACGGTTTGGCCGTGGCGGATTTTTTTGACTAAAAAAGGACACATAAAGTGTGTTATAACTTGGTTAGTTTTACTGACAGTTACAAAACTTGCCGTGTATATTGTTCTATTCAAGCCAAACAACTTTCTAATTAACAATAATAAGCTCAAACCCACAGAAAGTCAGATATTGTAGTTTGAATATGATCATGCTCTTTCTGAGCCTAGGCCTGTCACACAGTCTGTGTGTGTGTGTGATTGAGTCTTTGACACACAGTCTCTGTGTGTGTGTGTAGGGGGAGGGGGCTTAATAATTTCACTGTGTGTCTGGCCTGCTAAAGTAAATACATTTCTTAAGCCTGGTATTTTTTAAATAAGTTTTTGTTTTTATTTTTTTATAAGTAAAGACATATAACCTGTTTAATTGTAGTGCATTGACAATAGTTTTATATAATTAGTGTATTAATTAAATTAACTTGGTCCATAAATCAAAAAGGAAGTGTGTTAAAACTTCTGCATACATTAACTGATCTTGATGAAACTTCAGCAGTGTGTTCGTTGTAAGAGGCCGATCACATGGATGTGACTATTGTGAGTCAAATATATAGCGCCACCAACTGGCAGCAGAAAGTGTTTCACTTGCAAAATGCTTTGAAATCACACTCTTACTTTTACCCGATTTGCTTCAAACTTCATCTGTATAATGTAAACACACGCCAGATGAAGAGCTGTGAAAGCATTATTCAATATCTAAGATAATGTTGCCATAGCAACGCATCAAACTTTAACATTCCTTTTTTTTGATGATTTTGAGTCTCTTAGCGGCTTTTGGGGCCCTTAATGGGTTTGAAAACTCTTGAAACTTTGCACACAGGTCAGATCCCACAGCCATCAGAGCCGGGAAGATGGTACCCGGGTGTGGCAAGGGGGCTAGACAGCGCCCCCTGGAACGGGGTCCAAAAACTTGGTCCATAAATCAAACACGCTTGCATGTAATAATATGAAACTCAGTACACATGTTGATCTCATCGTTTCATATATTCATATATTCTCCTCAAGCCGGACAACTTTCTAATTTACACTCATGAGCTAGGACCCACAGAAAGTCAGATATTTTGGTTTGAAAATGTTGAGTGTCTCTCTGAGCCTACACTTCTGTATGGCAAGCCCTTTTAACATTTAAAAGCTAAGTTTGACTATTCGTAATTAACATTGTAGATATCAACAACGTCTTTCTAGTCCGTAATTACATTTTGGATAGTTTGTATTATCATTTAAGATATCTGTAACGTAATTGTGACTAGTCGAAACGACAGATAGAGTATGGCAAGCCGTTTTAACATTTAATCATTTTAACCTACTAGTCTCTATTTTCATGCTACTAGTACTTATTTTTTAGATACTAGTATCTATTCCATTAAGTACTAGTACTTATTCATTAGCTACTAGTGCTTATTCTTTAGATACTAGTGCCTTTTCTTTAGATACTAGTGTTTATTCTTTAGGTACTAGTACCTTTTTAAAGATACTAGTACTTATTCATTAGACACTAGTCCTTATTTATTAGATACTAGTACTTATTCATTAGATGCTAGTCCTTATTCATTACATACCAATGCTTATTAATTTAGTTACTAGTACTTATTCATTAGATGCTAGTACCTATTAAATAGATACTAGTACTTATTCATTAGACACTAGTACTTATTTCAATGGTGACTAGTAACAAAAGAATAGTTACTAGTCACCATTGAAATAAGTACTAGTGTCTAATGAATAAGTACTAGTATCTATTTAATAGGTACTAGCATATAATTAATAAGTACTAGTAACTAATTAATAAGCATTGGTATGTAATGAATAAGGACTAGCATCTAATGAATAAGTACTAGTATCTAATAAATAAGGACTAGTGTCTAATGAATAAGTACTAGTATCTTTAAAAAGGTACTAGTACCTAAAGAATAAACACTAGTATCTAAAGAAAAGGCACTAGTATCTAAAGAATAAGCACTAGTAGCTAATGAATAAGTACTAGTACTTAATGGAATAGATACTAGTATCTAAAAATATGTACTAGTAGCATGAAAATAGAGACTAGTAGGTTAAAATGATTAAATGTTAAAACGGCTTGCCATACTCTATCTGTCGTTTCGACTAGTCACAATTACGTTACAGATATCTTAAATGATAATACAAACTATCCAAAATGTAATTACGACTAGAAAGACGTTGTTGATATCTACAATGTTAATTACGAATAGTCAAACTTAGCTTTTAAATGTTAAAAGGGCTTGCCATACAGAAGTGTAGGCTCAGAGAGACACTCAACATTTTCAAACCAAAATATCTGACTTTCTGTGGGTCCTAGCTCATGAGTGTAAATTAGAAAGTTGTCCGGCTTGAGGAGAATATATGAATATATGAAACGATGAGATCAACATGTGTACTGAGTTTCATATTATTACATGCAAGCGTGTTTGATTTATGGACCAAGTTTTTGGACCCCGTTCCAGGGGGCGCTGTCTAGCCCCCTTGCCACACCCGGGTACCATCTTCCCGGCTCTGATGGCTGTGGGATCTGACCTGTGTGCAAAGTTTCAAGAGTTTTCAAACCCATTAAGGGCCCCAAAAGCCGCTAAGAGACTCAAAATCATCAAAAAAAGGAATGTTAAAGTTTGATGCGTTGCTATGGCAACATTATCTTAGATATTGAATAATGCTTTCACAGTTCTTCATCTGGCGTGTGTTTACATTATACAGATGAAGTTTGAAGCAAATCGGGTAAAAGTAAGAGTGTGATTTCAAAGCATTTTGAAAGTGAAACACTTTCTGCTGCCAGTTGGTGGCGCTATATATTTGACTCACAATAGTCACATCCATGTGATCGGCCTCTTACAACGAACACACTGCTGAAGTTTCATCAAGATCAGTTAATGTATGCAGAAGTTTTAACACACTTCCTTTTTGATTTATGGACCAAGTTAATTTAATTAATACACTAATTATATAAAACTATTGTCAATGCACTACAATTAAACAGGTTATATGCCTTTACTTATAAAAAAAATAAAAATAAAAACTTATGTAAAAAATACCAGGCTTAAGAAATGTATTTACTTTAGCAGGCCAGACACACAGTGAAATGATTAAGCCCCCTCCCCCTACACACACACACACACACACAGACTGTGTGACAGGCCTAGGTTTAGAAAGAGCATGATCATATTCAAACTACAATATCTGACTTTCTGTGGGTTTGAGCTTATTATTGTTAATTAGAAAGTTGTTAGGCTTGAATAGAACAATATACACGGCAAGTTTTGTAACTGTCAGTAAAACTAACCAAGTTATAACACACTTTATGTGTCCTTTTTTAGTCAAAAAAATCCGCCACGGCCAAACCGTTCGAGATATCAAAAATCCGTCCGGAATTTAGCATCCTCAATGTCTTGACTTCATGCATATCGAGTTTGGTGGTGATTGGTAACAGCATGGGTTGTAATTTGATGTTTTTCTAGGACAATTATTTAAAAAAAAAAAACATAATTCCCGACTTCCGTTTGAACTGTCGTAAAACTTAGAGCACGAAGTTGTTTGGCCTGATGTGATCTATGAGTGTACCGAGTTTCATATTAATCCATGCACGTGTGTTTGATTTATGGACAAATGTTCGAATCCCTAAAAGAATGCATCCTAAAGAATGGTAAAGTTTGATGCGTCGCCACGGCAACAGTTTCAAAGATATCAAGAATCCATTCATAGGTCTTCATCTGCCGTGTATGTACATTATACAGATGAAGTTTGAAGCAAATCGGGTAAAAATAAGAGGGTGATTTCAAAGCATTTTGAAAGTGACACACTTCCTGCTGCCAGTTGGTGGCGCTATAACTTTGACTCACAATAGTCACATCCATGTGATCGTCCTCTTACAGCGAACGCACTGCTGAAGTTTCATCCAGATCAGTTAATGTATGCTGAAGTTATGACACACTTCCTGTTTCACGTTTCTCGCCATAGTTTCGTTTCCTCGCGACGGCCAAACCGTTCGAGATATCAAAAATCCCCACACAAACTTTCATCCTCAATGTCTTGACTTCTAGCTGACCGAGTTTCGTCGAATTTGGATCAGAGCTCTAGGAGGAGTATTTAAAAGTTCATTGCGTGTGTTTTACAAAAAAACCTCAATAGCCGACTTCCTGTTGGGCTGGGGTAAAAAGCAAGAACGCGAAGGTATAGATGAAATTCTGCTATCGACATGTGTACCGAGTTTCATATTATTACATGCAAGTGTGTTTGAGTTATGGACCAGGTGTTCGGACCCCATTCCAGGGGGCGCTGACGAGCCGCCCTGCCACGCCCGGGTACCAGCTTCAGCCCGGCTCTGATGGCCGCGGGTTCTGACCCGTGTGCAAAGTTTCAAGAGTTTTCGAGCATGTCAAGGGCCCCAAAAGTGCCCGAATAGTCGCTAGAAAAAGAAAAAAAAAAAAAAAAAAAAAAAAATAATCGGAAGGAAAACAATAGGGCTCTGCGCCCTTCAGGGCTTGGGCCCTAATAAATAAAAATATAAAGATAGCTGCGAGTAGCGATTGCGGGCCCAAGCCGGTGGCACTCGCAACCCCGGTGCCCTAAAGGCACGGGATGGCGGTACCGCCGGCTTTGGCCCTCCATCGCTGCTCGCAGCTATATTTATATATATATATATATATATATATATATATATACACATATATACACACACACACACATATATATACCTATACCGCAAGTCCGGGTTATTCCTGCACGACGTGCAAAAACGTAACCCCTGCTTTGGAATACATACTAGTATGTATTCCACAATTGGAATACATACTAACATACTAGTCAGAACTGAATAGTTGATATCTGAATGACAGATCACCATAGAAGTCAATGGAAAAAATGTGACTAGTAACAAAAGAATAGTTACTAGTCACCATTGAAATAAGTACTAGTGTCTAATGAATAAGTACTAGTATCTATTTAATAGGTACTAGTATCTAATGAATAAGTACTAGTAAGTACTAGTACTTAATGGAATAGATACTAGTATCTAAAAAATAAGTACTAGTAGCATGAAAATAGAGACTAGTAGGTTAAAATGATTAAATGTTAAAACGGCTTGCCATACTCTATCTGTCGTTTCGACTAGTCACAATTACGTTACAGATATCTTAAATGATAATACAAACTATCCAAATGTAATTACGACTAGAAAGACGTTGTTGATATCTACAATGTTAATTACGAATAGTCAAACTTAGCTTTTAAATGTTAAAAGGGCTTGCCATACAGAAGTGTAGGCTCAGAGAGACACTCAACATTTTCAAACCAAAATATCTGACTTTCTGTGGGTCCTAGCTCATGAGTGTAAATTAGAAAGTTGTCCGGCTTGAGGAGAATATATGAATATATGAAACGATGAGATCAACATGTGTACTGAGTTTCATATTATTACATGCAAGCGTGTTTGATTTATGGACCAAGTTTTGGACCCCGTTCCAGGGGGCGCTGTCTAGCCCCCTTGCCACACCCGGGTACCATCTTCAGCCCGGCTCTGATGGCTGTGGGATCTGACCTGTGTGCAAAGTTTCAAGAGTTTTCAAACCCATTAAGGGCCCCAAAAGCCGCTAAGAGACTCAAAATCATCAAAAAAAGGAATGTTAAAGTTTGATGCGTTGCTATGGCAACATTATCTTAGATATTGAATAATGCTTTCACAGCTCTTCATCTGGCGTGTGTTTACATTATACAGATGAAGTTTGAAGCAAATCGGGTAAAAGTAAGAGTGTGATTTCAAAGCATTTTGAAAGTGAAACACTTTCTGCTGCCAGTTGGTGGCGCTATATATTTGGCTGCGTTTACACTTGGCATTAACATGCGACCTGTATCCGGATGTTGTCCACATACACATTGAAAAGACAAGTGTAAACGCGCTTCTGATCGGAATGTTATTCGATCGGCGTGTCCAGGTTCGGAGGTAGTCGAGGACGCTTTGTGATCGGATCTCAGTGTAATGTAAACGCAATCCAGCCATCGTGTCTGCATTCACAGGTGGACGTAACTCAAATCCCACCCAGTCTCCCCGCGTGGCTGTGAGAAAAATAATGGCCAGACGCAGTTTAGACAAGAAATAAAAACTTATTTTGAATCTTACAATAAACGTTTATCTTTAAAACAGTTAATTTAGGCTTACATGATACTATGTGTGTCATTTTTCATTTTAATTGTGCAACATTATCTGAACGAGGCGATCGCCTGTACATTCACAGTCAGTCATGAGATCTTAAATAAGAGCTGCATGCTGCTTTGCCAGAGGAATAATCGCAATCTGATTTTTTAAATGTTGAATGTTTTTATTGAATGTCTTTGCATGTTAACCAATCTCCCATTTCTGTCAATATAGTCATTGCACGTTATAACCTTAAAACCAGATGATCGATGATATGACTTGTTTTATGATCAACCCAGTTATTTTTTGTATGATCAACTCTGGAAGTATAACTTCGTTAACATTTTTTTATCTAATTACTGGAGATTGCAAAGCGAATGAGTGAAAGCAACTGGACATTGTTTTATTTGCATCATTTTTACTCTTAATCTGTGTTCGTGCAACATATGCTAATTTAAATATTATGCAGGAAACAGAAATCCGTCTTCTATCCAGATAGAGGCTACTTAATGTGACCAAATGTAAACTCACCATGTCCTGATTGGCTAATGATCCGATCTGCTTGATCAGATCACGGTGATCGCATGTTAATGCCAAGTGTAAACGCAGCCTTTGACTCACAATAGTCACATCCATGTGATCGGCCTCTTACAACGAACACACTGCTGAAGTTTCATCAAGATCAGTTAATGTATGCAGAAGTTTTAACACACTTCCTTTTTGATTTATTTACTTACTTTTTTGATTTATGGACCAAGTTAATTTAATTAATACACTAATTATATAAAACTATTGTCAATGCACTACAATTAAACAGGTTATATGCCTTTACTTATAAAAAAATAAAAATAAAAACTTATTTAAAAAATACCAGGCTTAAGAAAATGTATTTACTTTAGCAGGCCAGACACACAGTGAAATGATTAAGCCCCCTCCCCCTACACACACACACACACACACACAGGCAAACTGTGTGACAGGCCTAGCGCTTAGAGAGAGCATGATCATATTCAAACTACAATATCTGACTTTCTGTGGGTTTGAGCTTATTATTGTTAATTAGAAAGTTGTTTGGCTTGAATAGAACAATATACACGGCAAGTTTTGTAACTGTCAGTAAAACTAACCAAGTTATAACACACTTTATGTGTCCTTTTTTAGTCAAAAAAATCCGCCACGGCCAAACCGTTCGAGATATCAAAAATCCGTCCGGAATATAGCATCCTCAATGTCTTGACTTCATGCATATCGAGTTTGGTGGTGATTGGTAACAGCATGGGTTGTAATTTGATGTTTTTCTAGGACAATTATTTAAAAAAAAAAACATAATTCCCGTACTTCCGTTTGAACTGTCGTAAAACTTAGAGCACGAAGTTGTTTGGCCTGATGTGATCTATGAGTGTACCGAGTTTCATATTAATCCATGCACGTGTGTTTGATTTATGGACAAATGTTCGAATCCCTAAAAGAATGCATCCTAAAAGAATGGTAAAGTTTGATGCGTCGCCACGGCAACAGTTTCAAAGATATCAAGAATCCATTCATAGGTCTTCATCTGCCGTGTATGTACATTATACAGATGAAGTTTGAAGCAAATCGGGTAAAAATAAGAGGGTGATTTCAAAGCATTTTGAAAGTGACACACTTCCTGCTGCCAGTTGGTGGCGCTATAACTTTGACTCACAATAGTCACATCCATGTGATCGTCCTCTTACAGCGAACGCACTGCTGAAGTTTCATCCAGATCAGTTAATGTATGCTGAAGTTATGACACACTTCCTGTTTCACGTTTCTCGCCATAGTTTCGTTTCCTCGCCACGGCCAAACCGTTCGAGATATCAAAAATCCCCACACAAACTTTCATCCTCAATGTCTTGACTTCTACGCTGACCGAGTTTCGTCGAATTTGGATCAGAGCTCTAGGAGGAGTATTTAAAAGTTCATTGCGTGTGTTTTACAAAAAAACCTCAATAGCCGACTTCCTGTTGGGCTGGGGTAAAAGCAAGAACGCGAGGTATAGATGAAATTCTGCTATCGACATGTGTACCGAGTTTCATATTATTACATGCAAGTGTGTTTGAGTTATGGACCAGGTGTTCGGACCCCATTCCAGGGGGCCGCTGACGAGCCGCCCTGCCACGCCCGGGTACCAGCTTCAGCCCGGCTCTTATGGCCGCGGGTTCTGACCCGTGTGCAAAGTTTCAAGAGTTTTCGAGCATGTTAAGGGCCCCAAAAGTGCCCGAATAGTCGCTAGAAAAAGAAAAAAAAAAAAAAAAAAAAAAAAAAAAAATATCGGAAGGAAAACAATAGGGCTCTGCGCCCTTTCAGGGCTTGGGCCTAAATATAGCTGCGAGCAGCGATTGCGGGCCCAAGCCGGTGGCACCAACCCCGGTGCCTAAAGGCACCGGGATGGCGGGACCGTCGGCTTTGGCCCTCCATCGCTGCTCGCAGCTATATTTATATATATATATATATATATATATATATATATATATATATATAAAGCCGGTGGCACCGCCACCTTGGTGCCTTTAGGGTTATTCTGCACGACGTGCAAAAACGTAACCCCTGCTTTGGAATACATACTAGTATGTATTCCACAATTGGAATACATACTAACATACTAGTCAGAACTGAATAGTTGATATCTGAATGACAGATCACCATAGAAGTCAATGGAAAAATGTGACTAGTAACAAAAGAATAGTTACTAGTCACCATTGAAATAAGTACTAGTGTCTAATGAATAAGTACTAGTATCTATTTAATAGGTACTAGCATCTAATGAATAAGTACTAGTAACTAATTAATAAGCATTGGTATGTAATGAATAAGGACTAGCATCTAATGAATAAGTACTAGTATCTAATAAATAAGGACTAGTGTCTAATGAATAAGTACTAGTATCTTTAAAAGGTACTAGTACCTAAAGAATAAACACTAGTATCTAAAGAAAAGGCACTAGTATCTAAAGAATAAGCACTAGTAGCTAATGAATAAGTACTAGTACTTAATGGAATAGATACTAGTATCTAAAAAATAAGTACTAGTAGCATGAAAATAGAGACTAGTAGGTTAAAATGATTAAATGTTAAAACGGCTTGCCATACTCTATCTGTCGTTTCGACTAGTCACAATTACGTTACAGATATCTTAAATGATAATACAAACTATCCAAAATGTAATTACGACTAGAAAGACGTTGTTGATATCTACAATGTTAATTACGAATAGTCAAACTTAGCTTTTAAATGTTAAAGGGCTTGCCATACAGAAGTGTAGGCTCAGAGAGACACTCAACATTTTCAAACCAAAATATCTGACTTTCTGTGGGTCCTAGCTCATGAGTGTAAATTAGAAAGTTGTCCGGCTTGAGGAGAATATATGAATATATGAAACGATGAGATCAACATGTGTACTGAGTTTCATATTATTACATGCAAGCGTGTTTGATTTATGGACCAAGTTTTGGACCCCGTTCCAGGGGGCGCTGTCTAGCCCCCTTGCCACACCCGGGTACCATCTTCCCGGCTCTGATGGCTGTGGGATCTGACCTGTGTGCAAAGTTTCAAGAGTTTTCAAACCCATTAAGGGCCCCAAAAGCCGCTAAGAGACTCAAAATCATCAAAAAAAGGAATGTTAAAGTTTGATGCGTTGCTATGGCAACATTATCTTAGATATTGAATAATGCTTTCACAGCTCTTCATCTGGCGTGTGTTTACATTATACAGATGAAGTTTGAAGCAAATCGGGTAAAAGTAAGAGTGTGATTTCAAAGCATTTTGCAAGTGAAACACTTTCTGCTGCCAGTTGGTGGCGCTATATATTTGACTCACAATAGTCACATCCATGTGATCGGCCTCTTACAACGAACACACTGCTGAAGTTTCATCAAGATCAGTTAATGTATGCAGAAGTTTTAACACACTTCCTTTTTGATTTATGGACCAAGTTAATTTAATTAATACACTAATTATATAAAACTATTGTCAATGCACTACAATTAAACAGGTTATATGCCTTTACTTATAAAAAAATAAAAACAAAAACTTATTTAAAAAATACCAGGCTTAAGAAAATGTATTTACTTTAGCAGGCCAGACACACAGTGAAATTATTAAGCCCCCTCCCCCTACACACACACACAGAGACTGTGTGTCAAAAGACTCAATCACACACACACACAGACTGTGTGACAGAGACTCAGAGACTCAGGCTCAGAAAGAGCATGATCATATTCAAACTACAATATCTGACTTTCTGTGGGTTTGAGCTTATTATTGTTAATTAGAAAGTTGTTTGGCTTGAATAGAACAATATACACGGCAAGTTTTGTAACTGTCAGTAAAACTAACCAAGTTATAACACACTTTATGTGTCCTTTTTTAGTCAAAAAAATCCGCCACGGCCAAACCGTTCGAGATATCAAAAATCCGTCCGTGAATTTAGCATCCTCAATGTCTTGACTTCATGCATATCGAGTTTGGTGGTGATTGGTAACAGCATGGGTTGTAATTTGATGTTTTTCTAGGACAATTATTTAAAAAAAAAACATAATTCCCGTACTTCCGTTTGAACTGTCGTAAAACTTAGAGCACGAAAGTTGTTTGGCCTGATGTGATCTATGAGTGTACCGAGTTTCATATTAATCCATGCACGTGTGTTTGATTTATGGACAAATGTTCGAATCCCTGAAAAGAATGCATCCTAAAAGAATGGTAAAGTTTGATGTGTCGCCACGGCAACAGTTTCAAAGATATCAAGAATCCATTCATAGGTCTTCATCTGCCGTGTATGTACATTATACAGATGAAGTTTGAAGCAAATCGGGTAAAAATAAGAGGGTGATTTCAAAGCATTTTGAAAGTGACACACTTCCTGCTGCCAGTTGGTGGCGCTATAACTTTGACTCACAATAGTCACATCCATGTGATCGTCCTCTTACAGCGAACGCACTGCTGAAGTTTCATCCAGATCAGTTAATGTATGCTGAAGTTATGACACACTTCCTGTTTCACGTTTCTCGCCATAGTTTCGTTTCCTCGCCACGGCCAAACCGTTCGAGATATCAAAAATCCCCACGCAAACTTTCATCCTCAATGTCTTGACTTCACGCTGACCGAGTTTCGTCGAATTTGGATCAGAGCTCTAGGAGGAGTATTTAAAAGTTCATTGCGTGTGTTCTACAAAAAAACCTCAATAGCCGACTTCCTGTTGGGCTGGGGTAAAAGTAAGAACGCGAGGTATAGATGAAATTCTGCTATCGACATGTGTACCGAGTTTCATATTATTACATGCAAGTGTGTTTGAGTTATGGACCAGGTGTTCGGACCCCATTCCAGGGGGCGCTGACGAGCCGCCCTGCCACGCCCGGGTACCAGCTTCAGCCCGGCTCTGATGGCCGCGGGTTCTGACCCGTGTGCAAAGTTTCAAGAGTTTTCGAGCATGTTAAGGGCCCCAAAAGTGCCCGAATAGTCGCTAGAAAAAATAAATAAATAAATAAAAAATAAAAAAATAATCGGAAGGAAAACAGTAGGGCTCCGCGCCCTTCAGGGCTTGGGCCCTAATAATCGGAAGGAAAACAATAGGGCTCTGCGCCCTTTCAGGGCTTGGGCTGAAAATAATCGGAAGGAAACAATAGGGCTCTGCGCCCTTTCAGGGCTTGGGCCCTAATAATCGGAAGGAAAACAATAGGGCTCTGGCCCTCTAGCTCTCAGTAGCGTAAGCTTCTGTTATTGTACGTCACACCGCATCACACACATGACCAGCGTCGGCCAATAGTGAGCCTACGTGTGACGTAGCTCTACGCTATATCACACTGACGTGAACTGACTTAGAGGCTCATAGAGAAGGAAGTGAATTGTTGAAATAAAGTCGTTCTTTTTGTTTGTTTTTGCGCACAAAAAGTGTTCTCGTCGCTTGATAAAGTTAAGATTGAGCCACTGTAGTCACTTGGACCATTTTAACGATGTCTTTAATAACTTTTCGAAGCCGGCAAGTTTCAATTCCTCAAGAAGCCTATGGACTAGTATGCAGGAATAATCCAGTGCTCAGATTTCATCAAAAATATCTTAATTCATGTTCCGAAGATGAATGAAGGTCTTACGGGGTTGGAAAAACATGAGGGTGAGTAAATACTGTAAAATTTTTGGGTGAACTAACCCTTTAAATTTTGGTATTTTTGCCTGACAATCTTCAGTCATGAACTACTTTTATGGTATAATTTTTGTGTCTTTACTACCTCTGGTGACCGTTTGCTTTTATTGTGTTGAAAAGAGCAGCTTGAACATTTTTTGAAAACATCTCTTTTGTCTGCCACCAGTGAAAAAAATAAATAAATGGTTGGTCAATGGGGTTTGGAATGACATGAGTGTGAGTAAATGGTTTTCATTCCTTTAAAACTTACTGAAAAGTCTGAATCTTCTGCTCTGAGATGGTCAGCAATGTACTGAACTCCTTCTAAGGCTTTGAGAAGCGACTGCGAGAGATTGCTCATCGGCTCCATGGCATTCAGATCAGGTAGTGCCGTCACCGATCTGAGCGTTGGGCATGTTATGTCTGGGACACCTGCCAACTGTATCGTGATCAAGCTTCTGCAGACTCGTCCCCTCAGAAGTAAGACAGTGTTGACAGCTCCCTGCTCCCTGTACACTCTCTTTGGCTTCCATGAACACACTCTCAGCACTGTGTCCTTGGATATCACAGTCTGTACACTCGGCTCCATCCTTCGGGATAGTGTGCAGCAGAGTGCCGATGATAGAATCTGGAAATGAAGATGTGCTGGAGGCGAACATGCTGTTTGTGTATGCACAGGTGTAGCCGATGACCGGCGTGTGTATGTGTTTGGGTAGTTTCTTCTTGCAGGATGGAGTACTCGCTGGTGGGAGAACTGCAGAAAAACATGGGTTTGGGGGAAGAGTCCTGCGGAATTTGATCCAACTTGTCAACCGAAGTGACCAAATGATGGAGCGGGCTTTGCGGGGAGATATCCAGAATGTTGGTCCGTAGAAACATGGACTGTGCCTCCATTGGCTTGTGCATCATCTTAATCAGTTTCACACAGTTCCTCTTACCTGAGGCAGGTGGACGCTTCATGAACAGGTAACGGGGCACCAGGTGAAGAAAAAGCTGGCGGACCCAGTATGGCATGCTGTGCGTGCGGGACGGAACGGTGGTGTACGTTGAGCACAAACACCGTGATGATGATGGAGAGAGTGACGAAGATCATGGTGAAGAGTAGGTACTCGCCAATAAGCGGAATGACCAGTGAGGTTGAGGGGATGATTTCAGTGATTAGCAAGAGGAAAACGGTTAAAGAGAGCAGGACGGAGATACACAGCGTTATTCTCTCGCACACTCTGAGGGAAGGTAGAAGACCAGCACTGTCAGGCAGGATATAAGCAGGCAGGGGATGATTAGATTGATGGTGTAGAACAGTGGAAGACGTCTGATGATGAAGTAGTAGGTGATGTCTGGGTATATTTCCGTACAGCACTCGTACTTCTTGATGTTGTAAGTGCCAACAGCGTTTATTATGACCCATTCCCCGCTTTCCCAGTAGTCCATCTGGTCTACATCACTGGCCATACTGACCAGGTCAATCTTGGCCTGATCCGGACGTCCCAAGAGCCGAATTTCATCTTGCAGTTTTGCTGGTCGAAGGGGAAGAAGGTGACGTCGATGCTGCAGGAGCTTTTATAAATGGCAGGTGGTTTCCATTTTATCCTGCCGTTGTAAAACACCTGGGCTTTAGTCAAGTGAGTCACTGCGAAGTCTCCATCCGCACTGTAGATCAAAAACAATTCTGTCAGACAGTGCCTGCAATGAAATATCTGTGAAGCAACGTGAAAGACAGCTTAAGGTGTCAGTGTGAGCCAAGCCATCAATAACCTGTGACGTCTTTGTACACGCTTGGGTTTAGAGAACCTCACAACTCTCAGAACTTTCATTCCCAAGAGAGCAAATCTCTTGGATTAAGAGAGAATGGTAGATAACTTATCATTTTTAAATGGTTCGGTCAGCCCTTTAGCGTCACATAGAACGCTCTATGACAAAACGGCGCTATACTACGCACATGGCACCCTTTTTCGTTAATATAACACACGAACCCAAGGCGTCATAAATCCTTTAGCGTAATATGACACTACCCTACCCTACACCACATCTAAACCTACCCCTCACAGCACATGTTATATTAACGATAACGGGTGCCATGTGCGTAGTATAGCGCCGTTTTGTCATATAGCGCTCTATATGACGCTAAAAGAATGAGAATGCGTTGGGTTCGGTATTGACTTAAAGGAGAACTCCGCTCATTTTTTGTACATTTAGAGTGCTGTCAGTACAGACAAAACGGCAAAAAACGGTGTTGCCTAAAAGTTTGCGTTTCGAAGTTCGCGCGCCCGATCATTGGTAACTAAATGATGTTCAACATCTGATTCGGATGAACTATCCATTTGAGCTGATATTTCCAGAACACCACACAGCACCGTCATCGGCTGACAGCTGACAGTCTCCACTGTTAGTTATCAGTCATCGCACGCACGGACTTGACAATCGACCACTGTGGACTTCGAAGGAAGGAAGTGTTTCCACATTATTTTAAATTTTTATATTTTCCGGTCAAACTGTTGTTGTCTATCAGTCATATAATGCAGGTTTAGGGGGTCCACCCTCGGTCCACCTCAAAGAGCATGCACAGAGAAGTCAAAATTAAACATGATTTAATGACTCGTAAATGTAAGTACACATTGATGGCCTAAGACACTGAAACGAGCGGTTTGTGTGAGAAAACCAACAGTATTTATATCGTTTTTACCTTGTGTAACCACAGCCATGTCCAACTGATCTGACGGCATGGTCACATATTTATAAACATATTTAGATATACAGGAAATCGCAATGGAAGACGATTTCGATATATATAAATATGTTTAGTGAAAGGTAAAACTTCCGAAATCTCTGTGTAAACAATGAGTGACGTACACGCGCAAGCAATCACTTCTGGCGCATGTGCAGACGGAAGCGCCCGTGCCGTCAGATCAGTTGGACATGGCTGTGGTTACACAAGGTAAAAACGATATAAATACTGTTCGGTTTTCACACAAACCGCTCGTTTAATTTTGACTTCTCTGTGCATGCTCTTAAGAGGTGAACCGAGAGTGGACCCCTAAATCTGCATTACATACTGATAGACAACAATGGTTTGACCGAAAAATATCAAAATTGAAAATACTGTGGAAACAAAGACACCTACATCTTGGATGCCCTAGAGGTAAGCTAAATCATATCAAAAATTTATTTCAAAGTGGACTCCGGTAAAATTGACCAGAGTTCTCCTTTAAAATGCAACTGTGCAATCAAGAGGTCATTTATAAAAAAAATAAACCAAAAATGTTGTCATTGTTTACTTCAAGCTTCAAAAGACAAAAGTGATCCTAATGTTCGTCACTGAAAATGTTTTTGTTATTAAAATATCGTTTATAAAAAGAAATTATTAAAATATCTTCAACTCATCAACCATTAATGATACGTTTTTAAGTTTCACAAACCTTAAGGACAATAAAGACATCGACCAAAGTGGTAAACATGATTTCACCAAGTACAACATGTTCCTCGATCAACATCTTCGTTGATCGTGGAACAACATTCAAATCAACCAATCAGAATTAAGGGACAAGTTTACATGTCAAGATCAGGTTAGTTATGGGTAGGGTTAGGTTAAGGGGTAGGTATAGGGCTAGATCTACATTTCTGGACAGGAATGTTGATCCAGGATAAAAAAAAATGACATTTTACTTGGCAAAATCCTAATAACCAATGAAAGCCATTAGGTGACTTGAAGTGAGGCAGATGTTGAATCAGGAAATACAGATTCAGTGAGTTAATTCATCACACTGATCTTTTTTCTTTTTGATAGATTCCTTTAAGTAAATGGCTCACACACTAGGAGTCATTTGCTTGTGAATTGGACTGATCATTATACAGTACATGTTATCCCATGTTGATGAAATTCAATCAAACTCCATGGAATCATACGCATTTTGTGTGAACAAAAGCCTATTTGAAGATTTTTTAAGCAGTAAAAGTATGTTTTACCTGTAAATTTAAAACCTGGCAACCGATTATGCTCAATCTTGGATCAATAAATAATATGACTCTCTTATAGACTTAATGTTTATTTTACTGCAAAGACAATCCACAATGCACCTTGAACGGAATGCTCTGCAATTTTACTGACTTCAACCTGGTCTTTTATGGTACAGCGCAGATCAATACTCATATGATACCCTTATAATGGAGGACAGCTTAATGCGTGTGTTGTTTTCATTTAGTGATATCAAGAAGACATACAGAATTAAGATTAAAATAGAATTAAAAATTACAAATATCATGCACCAAGTTCCTCTATAAGAACCACAAAATCAACCTGAGGAAAAGAGCTAACTGAGCGCCATTAACAGTTACCCCAAAGTGCAGCTTGTCATCAAACAGAATAGCGTGAACGCATTACAATACTGGACCAGTGGGAGGTGAACTGTGTTTTGAAGATATAGATTTTTAGAAATAGATTTGGCTGAAATCCGGATTGTTAAAAGCTTTACACACTTGTTATAGAGCACAATATCCGGTCTCCAGATGATCTCGGAGGGGATCCTGATGGAGGTGACATTCTCATACTCCTCTGGGTTCCAGCGCAGCTTGTAATCGTTCCACTCCTGCAGGGAAACATGTGCGCTCATCACCGCTCACAACCAGCAGGTATGACAGGGGTGGAGAGTGAAGCAACAAGAGCCCAGTTCCAATTAAAAATCTCATTAATGCCCAATTATGGGCTGTTTTTTGTTTTTTATGAAACAATACCTGCTTCACCCAGACATTTGTGGTCATCATCTGATTCTTCTCATCCTGGTTTATTATGAAGCAAAGTGGGATACCCATGTGAAAGAGAGTAATAGGAGAAGGGGGTGACTCTGCATTAAGCAAATGCTTGCACATTTTTTAAAGAAATTACAACATATTTCACTGCCTCAAGCCTTAAAGTTGATTGACAGATGTCCACACATTTTTGTAAAATCAAGATGTCTCTGCATCTGAGACTCACCACATCAATGAGCTGAGCAATGGACAGGCCAAAGTGGACCAGAACCACGTCTGAGATGTTTGCTACAGGACGAGAGAGCTTGTTGTAGTTGCTGAACAATGATTTGAGAAGTCTTTCTTCCGCATGGGCACGAGCTGGACTGATGGAAAACACTGCCAAAAGGATTTAAAAAAGGTAACACTTTATTTTACGACCCGCAAACAACTGTGTAAGTACACTGAAATTACGGTATACGTTTCTGTAATTATAGTCTACTTCTGTGTAGGTATATGGGAACAATATTTTAAGTTTGGGGTAATAAAGGGGTAACAAGCAGATATACAAGCTAATTATTTAATTATTTATAAAATAACAGGTACCCATTCTGTTAATATATTCCAGGCAAAAATTTTACGTCTGTTGTTTATAAAACATATCACATTTCTGGCAAAATATGTTCTTGTGTAATGTTACAGGGTAATTTTGACATCTGTGGGTTAAAAATTAAACACACACACACACGCACACACGCACGCACGCACGCTCACACACACACACACACACACACACATACGTATACATATATACTATGATAAAAATTAAATTTATTGGCTTTTCTTACTAGATTACTTACTGTTAAGTCAAAATAATTTGTTTTTGCTATGATTTTAATTTAGACCTTACCATGTGGTAATTAGTACTATCCCATTGAATTGCGGTAACGCTTCCTTTTACAGTACAGTACTTACAGTGTATACAGTGTACTTACCAAGAAGGTACTGGCTAAAATAAGGTAAGTACATGGAACATGGGTAGGTTTAGGGGTAGGTTCAGGGTTAGTACTAGTTATTACCCAGTAATTGTAGTTACTTAAATAAGTACATAGTATTTACATGGGTAACTGGACTATAAAAGGAAGCATTACCTGAATTGCAATGACACTTAAATGTCAGGGCAAATACACTGTGTAATTAAAACTTTTTTTATAATAGTACCTTTCTCTGTAATTATTCCAGTGCAAATAGTGTTGTTTCGTATTGCTACATAGTAAGTAGCGTTAATTTGTTACCCCCTTGTTCTGTGTAGTTACAGGGTAAGTGTAACTCCTGCGGGCTGTAAATTAAAGTGGTGCTTGTTACCCCTTTATTACCCAAAACGTAACATATTGTTCCCTTATACCTACACGGAAGTACACTATAATTACAGAAACGTACACCGTAATTTCAGTGAACTTACACAGTTGTTTGCGGGTCTTAAAATAAAGTGTTACCAAAGTTTTTTGTTTTAGCTGCTTAGACAATTACAGTGTTAAATTGATTACATGCAAATATGATAAATATGATTTCAAGCATTCTGGTCACACTTTATATTAGGTGTCTTTAACTACTAGTAATCATTTTTACGTACAATGTTTATTATGTTGATGTTGTATTGCAAAACACTGGGGTGGGATACTGGTACGTTTTGGTTTGGTGGTGTTAGGTTTAAGGGTGGCTTAAGGTGTAAGTGAAGGGTAAACAATGTAGTTATGTTATTACAGAAATTAATTACAAACATTTTAAAGCAACATTATGTGATTTTTACCTCATCTAGCGGTGAAAAGGTATATGACCATCCAGTGAATATTAGTTTCTGATTTCGTTTTAACTCCTACGGTGGCCAATGTAGTCCAAGATTAACATGGCTTCCAGTTTAACCTTGTCCATGAGTGTTAACTCAAAAGTAAACACGAAAGGCGAAGCTTGAATTAATGGGTATGTCCATCTTTGGCTAATGTACTTTCAAGATGGAGGGGCAACATGGCGACCGACATTAGAACCCCTTACCCGTATGTATTTTCAATGGCATATTATACACCAACGCATTCTCATCAAAAGGCGTCATATATGACACTTTTGCAAAAGCGTAAATATCCAAAGCACATGGCACCCTTTAGCGTCAAATGAGACTCTTCGGTTATGGTTAAGTTTAGGTATGGGGTAGGGGTAGGGTTAGACCACTAGGAGGCGCCTTTTGCCCAAATATATCTGCGTCTCATTTGACGTTGAAGGGTGCCATGTGCGTTGGATATTTATGCTTTTGCAAAAGTGTCATATATGACGCCTTGGGATGAGAACGGGCTGTATACACTCATGAGAATACTTTATTACTTGAACGAACTAAATATACATTAATGAGCACATATATTTTTGAAATAACTAAGTGTCTTTAGCTAAGAATAAACTAAATGAGTTACACAGTGTAGCTTTAAATGTAAGTACAATGTAAAAAAGTGCTATGTATCAAATGATTGTTTTAATTATTAGTACATCCATAAAAGCATTTAATAAAACCAACATTCCTTTTAAAGTGAGAACCTACAGTTATTTGTTACTATTATTCTTATTATTATTAATAATTATAATTGTATTGTATACACACACACAGTACTGTACAAAAGTCTTAAGCATGTTAATATTAAACAGAAAAATAGTTTTTAGCCAGTTATTTATATGTTTTGATCATTGTGTCAGTAGGAAATATCTGACAACAGCCGGTGCTCTACACGGAGATCTGATCTCACCATCATCGAGTCCATCTGGTATTACATGAAGAAACAGAAAAAACTAAGACAGACTAAATCCAGAAGAACTGTGGCAACATCTCCAAAATACTTGAATGAACCTTTCTTGTCAGACTCTGTGTGCATACTAAAATTTCACTGGATTATTACAATTAATGATGGCTAAAGGAATGTTTAGAAATGTAAACTGCTATTTCCTACTGACACATTGCATCAAAAGATGTAAATAATGGGCTTAAAAAACTTTTTTGGTGGTGAAACATGTCTAAGACTTTTGAACAGTACTGTGCATATATAAATATAACTGTCATAATTATTAGTTACAGCTTTCTTTCTAGCAATGTGTAGGGATTTTGTAGGTGCACCCATTAAACGTATGTTGTGACTAAACAAAACAAAAAGACTGAGAAGCTTACACTCTCTCATTCACGCTGCATCAATACATAAACAGGAAACTGAGCGCAACTACAGCGAGTTACAAAGTAAATTTAAACCGAAGGTCAGACTTTACCAAATGCCATCTCCAAACAGACAGACAGAAGAAAGAAGACATCTCCACGCTGCTCTCATTTTGTCCACTTCACGTCAGATGATATCCCACTCTGGTGATCTGCAAGAATTTTGATACAGAGAATTGATATCAATGTCCTAAAATATTAGACCAAAAGTATATTTAAAAAAAATTAAAAAGACCCGTAGATCATCTCTCTGCAAACTGACTTAAAAAGTGAATGAAAACAGCCACAAAAAGTCACCCAGTGTCCAAACCTTTGTAAAAGTGAGGAGTCCCTCAGAATTCTCTCTAGCTGTCATTAGAGTCTTTCCCTCCCACTTTCTCTCCTTCTCTCTCTCTCTCTCTCTCTCTCTCTCTCTCTCTCTCTCTCTCTCTCTCTCTCTCTCTCTCTCTCTCTCTCTCTCTCTCTCTCTCTCTCTCTCTCTCTCTCTCTCTCTCTCTCTCTCTCTCTCTGTGTGTGTGTGTGTTTTGCTGTTTCACTCTCAGTATCTTTCCTCTCCGGCCCCTCCACCCTCCAATCTTTGCCTATTACGCTGAGTAGATGTTATGCGTTGGAGGCTGTGCCTTATACATGAGAATGTCACAGAGAGAGAAAGGGGACTGAACGATATTGATTGAGGACAAAACCCTTAAAATGATGTGGCCAAATGCCTTATTCAAAGGTGCTTGATATATATTTATGATCATCTTTGAATGGCAATGTTTTAAATGTTTAGCCTTTAAAGAAGTTTAAGATAGTAAAAATACAGGATCAAAAGAGCAAGCAGGTGAGAGAGAGAGAGAGAGAGAGAGAAAGAGAGAGAGAGAGAGAGAGAGAGAGAGAGAGAGAGAGAGAGAGAGAGAGAGAGAGAGAGAGAGAGAGAGAGAGAGAGAGAGAGAGAGAGAGAGAGAGAGGGATGATGGAAAGTCGCAAGGAGACATAAACAGACTGAAATATGTCTGGAAATGATCTAACAGTGCAGATGAGCAGTGCAGCCAAACTCAGGGCGCTTTCTGCTTATTAATTACAAAAAGAGCCACTCCGTCTCAGCGTTCGTCCCTGATTGGATGGCATGTCCTGGTTTTGCAGAGTAGACTGCAAATCATGGATCAACAGTTCCTGGATCAACATTTGCTGATTTTCTGTCCGAAAATTTTAACCTAACCATATCCCCACTCCTAAACCTAACCCTACACAGCCAAACCCCCAGTGTTAAATTAACACTCTGAGTGTGGACTTATATTAACAATGAAGCAGTGTTAAAGTAACACTAAAGCAGTGTTAAAGTTAATGAGATAATTAAATGAATAATAGAGTGATGATTGAGCATCATTGAAGACACCTGATGAATCACTCAAGGAGAAACCCATCATTTTAAAGGACAACGCAAAATGAACCTTTGGTCTAATTACACATTGTTACCTAGTCAACCGTTATCTGAGATTTGTTTTCATGATTGCCGAATGTAAATAGTTTTATCTATAAAAACAGTTTAGCCTATAATGCTAGTATAACGCTAGTAGCCTATATAGGGCATAGAGTAATGACAAATAAAAATCGCTTGTTATTACCACTAACAAGGCTCAAAATAGCCCCACAGTAACACGGTAGCATAATAAGGGTCCCTACATTAAAACCGAAGCATTGAGAACTTTGTCAGTGTCCATACAGTTTAATAAGAAGATATTTTAAACACACAGTCAACTTCACGAATACAGGAAGAAGCCATCTTTGAAATATAGTCTCTACCAGTCGATCTACGAAAGCCGATCCAAGTGCGCTGAACTGTGCAGAATCTCATATGGTCCGTTGTTTCCGGAAGAAACACAAACACGAAATATTTTCTTCTCTTCAATATGTACATGTGGCCTACTGTTCGCGCTCACCTTATCACCTTATTCACATCTCACCAGCGCACTTGGATCGGCGTTCGTAGATCGACTGGTAGAGACTATATTTCAAAGATGGCTTCTTCCTGTATTCGCGGAGTTGACTGTGTGTGTAAAATATCTTCTTATTAAACTGTATGGACACTGACAAAGTTCTCAATGCCTCGGTTAGAATGTAGGGACCCTTATTATGCTACCGTGTTAGTGTGGGGGTATTTTGAGCCTTGTTAGTGGTAATAACAAGCGATTTTTATTTGTCATTACTCTATGCTCTATATACTAGCGTTATACTAGTATTATAGGCTAAACTGTTTTTATAGATAAAACTATTTACATTATTTACATTATTTACTATTTTACATGAAAACAAATCTCAGATAACGGTTGACTAGGTAACAATGTGTAATTAGACCAAAGGTTCATTTTGCGCCGAAGTTGTCCTTTAAGGCCCCGTTTACACGATGGAAAAACGCAGATATTTCTCTGTGTTTTGCCCTCTCATTTACACGAAAACACTGTTTTTATCATTGAAAGCCATTATTTCTAAAAACTCCGATTTCTGAAAACGCCGGTTATGTGTTGCCGTGTGAACTGGGAGAAACAGCGTTTTAGTTTCTCTCTTGTCGATTCTGAGGATTCTGATTGGCTTGCATGGCTTTATCCTTCTCCCTACACTGCAGCCAATAGGTTTGGCATAGTAATGATAGCGCTCGATGGCGTATTTATGTGGGTGTGTGAATGATGTTATTTTTGAAAACGGAGAGGGGAAAATATTTGTTTTGCTAAATACCCGGCTTTGTGTAAACGTGGCCTAAGTCACCATTATGGTGATCAGTATTTGCTTTAGTTGGCCTCTTGACCTTAAATCATGGCTGCTGTACGGGAGTTATATTAGCCAGATGAACACATAGAAAAGGTCATCTGATGGTGTTAAACACTGCTTCAGTGTTTATATGAGTCCACACTTGTACACACTTGCTGTGTACCTAAAAGTTATCCCTAAAACCAGAGGGAAATTATAGGTGAATTACTCTGATGTAGAAGCATCTCACCTTGGTTGTAAGCCTAAACTTGACAAAACTGTTCTGATTGGTTGATTGGAATGTTGTTCCACTATTAACAAAGATGTTGATCCAGGAACATGTTGATGAAATCAGGTTCTGTGATGAGTCTGTGTTGTTATGTATGTGGTTAACATTTATTAATCTGTTAAACCAACGCATTCTCATCCTTTATCGTGATATAGAACGCTATATGAGAAACGGCGCTATACTACGCACATGGCATCCGTTATCGTTAATATAACATGGGCTGTGATGGTTAGGTTTAGGTGTGGGGTAGGGTAGGGTAGTCTCATATTACGCTAAAGGATTTATTGGATTTATTATGCCTTGGGTTTGCGTGTTATATTAACGATAAAGGGTGTCATGTGCGTAGTATAGCGCCGTTTTTTCATATAGCGTTCTATATGACGATAAAGGATGAGAACGGGCTGTTAAACAGACTTAAATGGATAGTTCTCTCAAAAGTGAAAATCTTTTTCCCTCAAGACTTGCATGTCTTCAGGCATAGATTAGCATTTTAAAATAGAGTAAATAAAATATTTATCCATGCTGTTTCCAATCCAGCACACACCTGCAATCCACCAAGAGTTTATCCAAGAAACTGATTAACCATCTGTCCGGAGAGGCAATAAATCAGCTATGGGCGACCCACAATGTCTTCATGAATAATACAGATATGAACTGGACATGCATGGAAAGCTTACAATACATGCTTACAATACATGCTCGCCATACATCTTGGATATGTGAAATGCTCAATATGAAATGTTTTCTTACAGCTGACTTATCACTTCACCTAATAGCTAGACCATGTAGCCTATTTGTTCGCCTACAAACACTAATTGTTGGACACAAACCAGCTGCGAAGAGCTATTTTCTGGCTGTGAATGTGGCTAAATTATGAATCAACATTCATAATTTGTTTCATCAGATGCCATTTGCAAATGCCCATAGAGAACGGTGTCCTCCACGCGAATGAATTCAACCTTGAATCGCAATATCCAGACTTTCATTAAGGTGCAGAGAGAAAAGTCCTGAGTGAGATATCGTCTCTCTCTCTTCCTCGTTCACACAGATACACACACTCATATACGCTTAAACTCAGACATTCAGGATCAATATCATCCTATTGAATCTAAAATATCCACACCCTGAATGCTTATCTAACGTAGCCGCATGTAATATAATTTCAGCTCTGATCAATAGGCGGATATGACTTTAACCAGGATTACATGAGAGAGAGAGCAATTCAATGGTTCTTTAATAGACAGAAATATGAGTTTAATAAAAAGCTATTCATGTGACGAATTCACGCCCAAACGTACAGCAACACTCATAAAGCAAGTGGATCCTCAATGTGATGTTCATATTGAATTTACTGAACTACATGTAATTGTGGATCAATACTGTGCTGGTGTAGGTGCTAGTTTCCAGTCACAACACCTGTTCACATATCAGCCCTCCATAATTCATCACAGTTATGTGCCATGGAATCAGAATTACATACAAGCAGCACATCTGAGGCCATATATGACCTCTGACTTCAGCAGCGCTCCACACTGTGTGCCAATGCGTAGATTCATGAATATATGGGTCAATGACATGACCCTGTTTTTTGTCCTGTCTTTGATAAGGATATTTAAAATTCTGCAATAGTTTACTAACCCATGTATTCCAGACCTGTATGATGTCCTCTTTTGAAAATAAAATAAGAAATATTCTTTAAACTATATCTTCTTTTGTGTTTTTCAGAAGAACGAAAGTCGTTTTTATTTTTGCATGAATTATCCCTCATTATTATCCAAAAATGCAATTCATCCATTTAATGTTTTAAATACACTTCTCGGAATTCATTTTGATATTTTTTGGGTACAGTCAAAAAATATACTGGTGATACAACTGTCCTGATGTCATAAAGACAGAACTCTTCCTCTTGAAAAGTAAACCTTATTATACAGTATAGTTTAGCTTCATCTTTTTAGAAAATAATCATTAAATATACAATTAAAAAAATACATTTATTTAAAATAAATTTATTCTGTCATGAATGATAAACAGATTTATGTTGAACTCTGTCATGGAAACCTTAAAGGAGTAGTTCACTTTAAAAAACACTTGCTGATAATTTACTTACCCCCACGTCATCCAAGATATCCATGTCTTTCTTTCTTCAGTCGAAAAGAAATTAAGGTTTTTGATGAAAACATTCCAGGATTTTTCTCCATATAATGGACTTTACTGGCCACCAAACGGTCCAAAAGACACTTTCAGTGCAAACTGCAAACTGTTCAAAGGGCTTTAAACAATTCCAGATGATAAATAAGGGTCTTATCAAGCGAAGCAATCGCTCATTTAACAAAAGACAACAACAAAGTTTAAGTTTTATAAGCTCAAATGCTCACCTTGCTCTGCTCTATGTGACTCTCCTGTTCGAACTCGTTAATCAAAATGAATGAATCTTTTTTTTCCGAATCTATTTGTTAATTTTGTTCGTTGAATGAACCAAATAACTAGAAAAAAAGATTTGTTCATTTTGATGAACGAGTTCGAACAAAAGAGTCACGAACGCACATCACAGAACAGAGCAAGGCGAGCATTTGAGCTTATAAAACGTAAACTTTTTTTTTTTTTAAATGAGCGATCGTTTCACTTGATAAGACCCTTATTTATCGTCCAGAATCATTTAAAGCCCTTTGAACAGTTTGCACTGAAACTGTCTTTTGGACCTTAAAGGAGAACTCCGGCGAACAATGAACCTTTGGTCTAATAAAACATCGGTACCTAGTCAATCGTTCTCTGAGTTTTGTTTTCATGATAATCGAATGTAAAGAGTTTTATCTATAAAAACTGTTTAGCGTATAATGCTAGCACTGGGGGCATTGACTCAGTAAAAAGAAATCGCTAGTTTATACCACTAACAAGGCTCAAAATAGCCCCACACTAACGCAATAACATAATGAGTGTCTATACATGCAAAACGAAGCATTGAGAACTTTGTAAGAGTACAGACCGTTTAATGAGAAGATACGTTATTAAAGACAGTTTACTTCATGTATACAGACGGGAGCCATCTTAGAATATAGTCTCGATAAGTCGATCCCGAACGCCGTTCATACAGTTCAGAAGTTCGCTGAACTTCATACAGTTCAGATCACTCAGCACGACGTTCGTGGTTTGACTTATCGAGACTATATTCTAAGATGGCTCCTGTCTGTATACATGAAGTAAACTGTCTTTAATAACGCATCTTCTTATTAAACGGTCTGTACACTTACAAAGTTCTCAATGCTTCGTTTTGCATGTATAGACACTCATTATATTACTGTGTTAGTGTGGGGCTATTTTGAGCATTGTTAGTGGTATAAACTAGCGATTTCTTTTTACTTAGTCAATGCCCCCAGTGCTAGCATTATACGCTAAACAGTTTTTAGAGATAAAACTCTTTACATTCAATTATCATGAAAACAAATCTCAGAGAACGATTGACTAGGTATCGATGTTTTATTAGACCAAATGTTCATTGTTCGCCGGAATTCTCCTTTAAACCGTTTGGTTCCCATTGATGTCCATTATATGGAGAAAAATCCTGGAATGTTTACATTAAAAACCTTAATTTCTTTTTGACAAAAGAAAGAATGACATGGACATCTTGGATGACATGGGGATGGGTCCTTTATCTGATCTGGATTCAGTCCTGATCCGGTAACTAACATCAGGTGTTATGTAAAGTGTTCCTATATAATACATTTTAAATAATAATAAATATTATTTAAAAAATAATAAATTTTATATTATTTGATTTAGAAATTGATAATGTGTATGCCATGCTGGCAACATGTGTTTTTATAGATTTAAACTGACAGTGTGTCTGCTTCCCGAATAATGTTAGGAAGACTGTTTCACAGTTTTGGTGTTAAATAGGAAAAGGATCTACAGCCAGCAGTCGATTATTATCAACTGGCGAGAATTTTGAGATCCCAGTAGACATGAAGGGCTATCAGTGTGTGAATGAAATCTAAGTAGACCTATATCTACTGAACCAAAAGTCCCCAAATGAATACAAAGAGCACTTTTCTTAGAATTCCAAATGTGGTTTACAGGAATAATACACTCCACTGAAACATGAATTCCTTGAGTGTGAAAGGTTATTTCGACTACATAAATCCTTCTAGTCCAAATTGATTTTATGTCGAAATAGTCCCTCTGTTATCAAGATGCAAATGAGTTTTTAAGCTTTTGAAACACCATCTCTCTCCTTTATTTTTCATCTTTTCTCTTGCCACATGGGGATTAACACCATATAAATAGATTTCTAAATGTAGTTTAACCACACACACACACACACACACACACACACAAAGACAGTGGCGCAGATATCTGTAAATCTTATAACAGAGCTGCCAATCAAACACTGCTACAAGGACTTTTGTTTGAAATAATGAAAGAGCTTCTTTATAGAAATTGTCTGCCCCCTATGATACAATCTGAAACACTCAATATATGAATGAATAATTGTGTTTGGTTGTCTTTTATTCTAATAGGCAGTTCATACAATACATTTGTCTAATGGATTTCATTATAATCGCATTACTTATACTAATTGTTTGATCTGTTTTTTCTATATGCTGTTATTTCTTATAACTGCTGAATAAAGACACTTCATGGGAAGGGGTTTTTAGGTTCAGTAGATATTCTTAGATTTAATTTACACACTGATAAGTATATAATGCATTCAAGACATCTTTTTTTTAACTCTCCATGTGATGAGATGAGGGCCACCTGCTGCAATATTGATGAGGTTGTTGGTTGAGGTTCCAGTGGGACTTTTAAAAATACACCCGTGTTAATTACAGGAATACATGATTTAAGACCTTTAGCTTGAAACTTTAGCTGCATTCCCAAATTTCAAATGAGTAGTCTCTTTCAGAAGCTGCTGCCAGCAGTCAGATATGCAGTGTAGGGTTTGGATGTTTTCCAGACCTTGACAAACGTCATTAACAGCATTGTCTGATTTGATTGTGCAGACAAACAAAATGGTGGGATTTAGGATCCCCATGCAGGTGTCACTTTGTCACTTTTGAGAAAGTGTGATATATCATTGATTTAGTTCTCTGAAGCGATTGGGCTTTTTCATGTTGCCTAAACGGATTTTCACAGTGAGTAGGATGATGTCACCCCACAAACGAACAAATCACTGCAGAGTCTAGACAAACAGTTCTGGATCAAACACCACAGATAAGAACTATCAGACAGGGACTTAACACTGAAGGTTACATTTAATCAAACTCCCACTCCAGCTATCATAAGCTTTCTTTAAAGGTGAAGCGTGTGCTTTTTAAGTGAATGGAGTCACCAAAAAAAAAAAGGAAAACCGGTGTGTTAAGAGTTTTTTTTTTTTCATTCATTGGTCAAAATAACACGTTTTTATGGACTCGTTTCAGATTTCCAGGGTTGGCGGTTCTCATAAGTGGAAGTCATCATAGTTGGGTAAACAACTTGTATAGTGAACAGAAAATATATAGGGTTGTAGTCAAGACCACCTAAAACGAAACCAAGTCAAGAGCGAGCTGTGCCGAGACAATGCTATCTTTCGAGTAAAAGGTGGTCAATTTGTGATGGGTATGTTTGGGGGCGGGGTCAGGGGTAGATCATTCGTATGAATGGAATTCATACGAATTGGGCAACTCGTAAAATGTATATGATTTATATAATCAGCAAAAATCGTATCGAATGATGAATTCATACAATTAGCCACCTGGCTGTGAGATCTGGTTGTTAGAGACCAAGACCAGACCAGCACTTTGCAAGTTCATCTGAAAGATCCACATTTACTGCCTAAAGATGTCTTATATTTTAATTAGTGCTGGGCAATGATTATTTGTATGTATAAATATATATATATATATATATATATACCGTATATATATATATATATATATATATACAAACATACATACATACATACATAGGCCTATGCAAATATTTCTTAAATATATACACTCACGTAAAGGATTATTTGGAACACCTGTTCAAGTTCTCATTAATGCAATTGTCTAATCAACCAATCACATGCCAGTTGCTTCAATGCATTTAGGGGTGTGTTCCTTGTCAAGACAATCTCCTGAACTCCAAACTGAATGTCAGAATGGGAAAGAAAGGTGATTTAACGGGCCGGTCTGAGTATTTCACAATCTGCTCAGTTACTGGAATTTTCACGCACAACCATTTCTAGGGTTTACAAAGAATGGTGTGAAAAGGGAAAAACATCCAGATGCGGCCTCGTTGATGCTCGAGGTCAGAGGAAAATGACTTAATCAAGCTGATAGAATACCAACTTTGATTGAAATAACCACTCGTTACAACCGAGGTATGCAGCAAATCATTTGTAAAGCCACAACACACAAAACCCTGAGGCGGATGGGCTACAACAGCAGAAGACCCCACCGGGTACCACTCATCTCCACTAGAAATAGGAAAAAGAGGCTACAATTTGTAAGAGCTCACCAAAATTAGACAGTTGACGACTGGAAAAATGTTGCCTGGTCTGATAAGTCTCGATTTCTGTTGAGACATTCAGATGGTAGAGTCAGAATTTGGCGTAAACAGAATGAGAACATGGATCCATCATGCCTTGTTACCACTGTGCAGGCTGGTGGTGGTGGTGGTGTAATGATGTTAGGGATGTTTTCTTGGCACACTTTTGGCCCCTTTGGGTGCGAATTGGGCATCGTTTAAATGCCACGGCCTACCTGAGCATTGTTTCTGACCATGTCCATCCCTTTATGGCCACCATGTACCCATCTTCTGATGGCTACATCCAGCAGGGATAATGCACCATGTCACAAAGCTCGAATCATTTCAAATTGGTTTCTGGAACATGACAATGAGTTCTTGTCAATGAGCTCAATGAGCTTCGTGCCCTGGATGTGCATCCCACAAATCTCCATCAACTGCAAGATGCTATCCTATCAATATGGGCCAACATTTCTAAAGAATGCTTTCAGCACCTTGTTGAATCAATGTCATGTAGAATTGAGGCAGTGCTGAAGGCGAAAGAGGGTCAAACATAGTATTAGTATGGTGTTCCTAACTCCATACAATGACCATACAATATGAGTGTAATACTGTATGTGTGTATTTATATATACAAACTAATTATACACAGTACACACAAATATATTTAAAAACAAACTTTTATTTTGGATGCATGCTTGGTTTCCCAGAACTAATTTTAATCAATACAATAAGAATAATAAGAAAGTATAGAGCTGTTACTAATCAAATGAAATCACTAACAACAAAATTCAGAAGTGGCGCAGAAAGTTGCATCTAAATTGGCACAATTACAACTGCATAAATAATGTTGAGATTAACATTTAAAAATATATATATATATATTTTATATATATAGGATGGGGGAAAATTACACTTTTAAATATGAAACTAAAGCCGTCAGTAGCTTTGTGTGTCCTCAGTTCGACTCAGCCGATTCATTTGATAACCAAACGCCACGTGTGTTGTTCGGAAACTGCTGTGGCTTTGTTCAAATTATTTTCATTGCTGACATAGAGCACAAAATGAATAACCAGCTGACTGTACGTTATTCTTTAAATATACTCAATACATATTATTAACGTTTAAAAAAATACGGTTTTTGTTTCAGGATGGAAAACAAACATTTTTAAATTTTGTTTAGGATTTTACACTGTGTTGTAAATCATGTAATATTCTGGCTTCTAAAGTCAAATGTAATCTGACCAAGAGCAATGTATTGAACACACTAACTAAGTTTAAAGTAATCTGCTTCCTGAACTATTAGAAGATGCATTTTTATTATTATTATTATTCCTACTTCAAGTATGTTGGAGTGCCAGATGGGATCTGTCAAACTCACCTGGACTCATTAACATCAGCCCTGATCTACAGCCATGAATCCCATACAGAAAATAAATATTTAAATAAAAATGCCCAAAGGCAAGGAAAGTGTATCTCCATCAAAGTCCACTAATTATCAATTATATATAATTACAGTGATAAATTATGAAAATAGTTGCCGCCCTGAGGATTTCTGTGATGGATGAGCTGCCAGTGGTTATGAACTACATAGAGAGAGTATCCAATACCTTTTTATTACAACTAGCTTCATTGTATTTGGCCCTTTTAAACACAAAAAGCATTGGGTTTTCCTGATGACCTCTGGCGAATCTGCAGGGTCAGTGACTCCAATATCCCGCCAGACGATAGTCAGCAAATACCAGAGCTCTCATGTAACTGATTCCAATAGAGGTGAGATGACCCAGCAAGGGCGTTAAGTGACCGAAAAGGAGACAAAAAGGAAGACAGAGGGAAAGAGAGCAAATGTGATTAATGGAGATTGAGATTGAGTGAAAGATGACTGATTTAAGATGCTTGGTCTGAGAAGGGCATCGGTTGAGTAGTGTTTTCTACAGGTGCTAATAAGCTCAGGAACTCTGTATCTTTGTTTGTGTGGTTTTGACAACCGGGACAGATGTCTCACAGAGGTGCTTTTTTCCCTCGCCCTACTAAGAAACAAAATAGACATGGATATGACCTGGCCACCCACAGATCAAAAAGTATGACATATTTTTAACAAAAAGGCAAAATCTAGAGGAATATCTGCTCAGAGATCACACCTGCACACCCATACCGCCCCTGCTTCTGAAAGATCATTGTTACGGGTTCTTATTATGTGTCATGCAAACAGTTGAGTGTCAGAAAACGAAGACAAAGAGACACATGTGACTGATGAAAACAAACTAAAGGTCCATAAAACTGATCTATGAACAAACAAAATTGAATGTGCATGACAATATTATCTGCTGGATCTAATTAAATGACAAAATTGAATGTTGTTGTTTTATTTGTGGTATAAGTTCTCACACTGTGCCACATAATGAAACCTCAAGGTGCTGTGCATAGGATCCTTTTCTTTTCCTTTCTGACTGTGATCTGAATTTGAGGGTAGCAGCTGGAATATTACTGACAATTGGTTGTTGTGATTTGTCTGTCTTTTATAAAAACATAAACTCATTTATTTCGCTCTGCACCACTTACCAACCGTCTGTTTTCATCTTCACAAAATCCTCTTTAAATTTCATCCTGCAAATACAAATGTGAAGAACCACCTCATTTCCTGGACAAATTAAACTCTTCATGTCTGATCAGCCCTTAAATCTGTTCACTGAATCTTTAAATTGGATACAGGTTTACACTGAGTAGTAACTGTTTACATGTGATCTAGATTAAGTAATCCACTTCCAAACATGATTCCTTAAATCAGATTGTATAACAGTTTAAAATGTTAGTAATCAGATTACAGTTACTTTTTTATGGATTACATGATTACATATCATTCACACAATGGCTGTAAATTATTCATAATTTATTGATTCTCCCTAATTCTTCTTTTTACTTTCTTAATTTTCCTTTCAAAATCGTTTTGTGTGTCTGTTTAGCTTTGACTATTTACAATAGTCAACATTTACAATGTACAATATTGCCATGCATACTGTAAATGTCATAAAATATATTTGTGATGCTTCTAAATTTTGGGGGAAAGCACTTCTCATTTACATTATGAGATGAATAATTATGCAGGTTACTGAAACACTGATCAACGACTTAAGTTCTCTTAGACAGATGAATATTTAGGGCTCAGAATGAAGCTGAATTCAGTTATTTTGCTGGTGATTCTGATTACTTGCACGCCGGCTACAATCACGCTACATGTATAGTGGCCAGGAAGCACGAATCACCTACACACGAGACTTTCTGCTCAATTTTAAATCCCCTGCAACACGACTTCATCCCTGCAACACGTAGTACTGTACTTAAGTACTAAAATGCTGTATCTGTACTCTACTAGAGTATTGTTTTTTTCTCATACTTCTACTTTTACTTCAGTAGATATTTTCAATGAATTTAATACTTTTACTTCAATCTTTTTTTAATGTTCTGCTAGTTACTCGTTACAATTATAAAATATTACGAATCATTCATTGCAAGTTGGCTTTCATGCTGCCTAAATCACATGCCAGTTTTACAGGGTAAATGGTATTAATTGATAGCCTGACTTCGATCATACTCATATTCTAATGAGAATATGAGTCTGAGACTACGCTCTGTTGGGCTTTGATTATGAGGCGGTGTCGTAACCAAACCAGGAAAAAAAAACTTCTGCACTCAATTGGATAGTCGATAGACCTACAACCAATCAGAGCAACGCAGTAAGTCAACTCCTTTGCATAGCACAGTTTTCAACTACAGAACGTAGCCTAACCTTACTTATTTTAGAAGTTAAATAACGAGTGTTGCTTCTTTTACTTATTTCTCCATGAGTGCGACCAAAGGAGAAACCACAACGACCACAGGCTTTTCATTACGTCCCATCTTCTTAGTGACCATCGGAGCCAGCTGATAAGTTACACTTTTCCCGAATCATGTAGGAAGGACGCCAAAAATATCTTTCCGGTCGACAAATGCCTTGATTGCAGTTCTCTGTTTGTCTATTAAAATTAGTACGCTGTCGATTTATTTTACAACAGGCACGACAACGGAATCTATTTATCTCAATTCTCCAGCTGCAGTTTTCTCTGAGGGAAATCAGTTAAGCGTTCTTTTGATAACGTGATGATTACGTCCTTGCAGATCAATCTGTCCATCATCGTATAAAGCCCGCCCTGGCAATTTGATTGGCCCGAACGTTTCTTGTCTGATCATAATTACTCCTCAATGGATTGAAGTCCAGACCAAACTTCCCGACCAAAATATGTTGTGGGCGGAGTTCAGGCTGACATCCAGGCTAATTGATTGACACACACATTGACAACTAATGCAGGGGTTGTCCTGCAATGAAATTTTTTGGCGGCCGCCAAAGCGTCTTATTTGATTGCTAGTTCAAACTTTTGACTGCTTTCTTTAATAATACATGACACAATACTTGTACTTTTGCTTTTAGTACTTAAGTAGTGAATTTTTAAATAAACTACTTGCAATACTTAAGTACAGAAAATGTTGAATACTTTAGTACTTCTACTTAAGTGTGGTGCTTAAAGAGCACTTCAACTTCTACTCTAGTCACTTTTTTGATAGAGCACTTGTACTTTTACTCAAGTCTGGGTTTCTAGTACTTTATACATCTCTGGCAGGAGCCGCCACTGGCAGGTCACGTGGCTGTCTGGCAGGACTGGCGAGATGGGTATAAGCGGAGGATGGAGCCAGCGGCAAATGGGTGGGTTAGCAGCAAGTGGGTGGAGCTTTAGCCGCAAGTGGGCTGTACAAACTTCTAGAGGATTTTGATTGGTTTATTTTAATATCACCTGTGTTGTAGTAGCTCCACAGTTGGTGGCGGTAATGTGTAAATTGTGTTGCGATTGCGATCCATCAGAAAACAAAGAAGAAAACCGCGTTCACAATGTCAGCCGTCAGCGTGGCGTTCCGTTGAGATGAAGGGGTAAGCTTGTACATTTTTTTCGTTTTTTAAAAATAGCTTTATAAGTTCTGAAAAAGACCATTTTATAATGTCGTTTGTACACTGTTTTTAGTCTTGATTAAATGAATGTAAAGAGTATGGGTATAAAGTGTATCCAAATGAATTTCTGTATTTTTTTTAGTTGCACACAAATTACAAAATCTGTAACGTTCATGACGAGATCTTGTCTGCATTTAATTTCTACAATTTTCTCTCCAGATTATGGATTCTGAAGACCATAATAAGGTATTGTGGCAGTGTTATTTTTTATGAGTTTTAGGACTGCATTGATGTCAAAATGTAAATGTCTTAAACGTTTTGTAAATGGATTTGATATTAGAATAACGTTATAACTCCTAATTTAATTTTACAATGCATGCAATTCTATTAAAACTTGTTTTCATTGTAGTTATGCTTTTTTCTGCGTAATCCACAATGTAATGTAATGCAATTGAAACATTTGTTTTAATATCCTAATTATTTTATAAAATGTATTACTCAAAACAATCAGTGAAATAAATGTGAAACGCATGTTATTGTGTTTTAGGTTCACTTATTAGTGAAAGATGTGCAGGACACTCTTGAGGCATACCAGTGCCTCAAGTGCACAAAATTTCACTGTCCACTTTGTCCTAAGGACAGTATAAAATTTGATGAGAACTTCCAGGCAACAGGCCACCTTCAGTCCCATTTATCTTGGGTGGTGGTACATGGATGTAAGTTGACCAAAATATTATTGTTATATTCACTATGAATAGGAGATCGTATGATCTCCAATCATTTTTGACAAAAGTTGAAATTTGTTAACTTTTTAATACTTATTTCAGGTTTCAAAATCTATAAATGCCACCTCTTGTGTCGCAAAACAGCGCACTACCACTGTTGTTACTGTGACAAAACAGTAATACGTCGGACTGACTTCACAAAACACCTGCTTATTCATACAGCAGATAAGAGTGTAGGTGGACGAGCCACCAGGACTTTGACTAATAACCAGGGGTTAATTATTAAAATAAAATAATTAATTATTAAATAAAATAATTATTTTATTATTCTAATCCTTTCAGAAGAAGAAGAATGCTCTGCACTCCCGAGAAGAAAAAAACTGAACTTGCATTTGAAAGTAAGAACTTTGATATGAAACAAAATACACACACAATGCTGGCTTTCAAATTATGTAACTATAATATTGGTCAGCTCATTTTAAATTACTTCATTTTAGCAGACCAAACCCCAGTTGTGCCCTCTGTTTTTAGCAAGGTATGCATAATCAATTTTAATGATGATTTAAAATGTGTATCATACAATTTTAATCCACTTTTTTTTTTTTTAATTCACATTTTTCTTTAAGGATGAGCTGTTAAAAGACAATGACCCTCCATCATGCTTCATCTTCAAGGTAGTTGAATAATGTTATATAATGTGCTTTTTAAAAAAATTTAACTGCCTGTGCTAACTGTTGCTATATTTTCAGTTATCAGGAGTGTTGCTGAAGAAAATACTTCTTGAAGTTGTTCTTCAAGAAGGAGATGCTGCCTACATGCCCCTGTCATTGTCTTGCTCAAGGTTCAGGGACATAGTTGGGGATGACAATTTCAGGAATCAGGCACACTTCTTATGGCTAGAAAGTAAATATTGACATTAAAAAAATAAAACGCATAAAAGAACATCATTGATAATGTTAAATGTTATGCTCATTTATTTTCCCCATCAGGTGTTACATGCTGGAAAAATAAGTCGTCTTACTACAAACAGCTCTTCTGGAGGATGTACTCAATCTCCACTTGTTTGGAGTGTGGGTTTGACTACAAATGCTGCACACCTGGTATGTTTTGTGTAAATTGGTGATGAATAAACTAGTTGTTAGTCTAAAGGAAAACTAAAAAATCTAATTTACTTGTCATCTCTTGGAGTTTAAAAGTTCTGGACACCATTCACTTGCATGGCATTGGCATGGACCTACAGAGCTGAGAAATTATTCTTAATGTTTGTAAATGTTCAATGTCGGCTATAAACCCTAGTTCTTATTGTGCTTCTTGTGTATCCACCAGGTTATGCTGGGAAGGGAAAGCGAGGCGAACTCCAGGGGATTTATTCAGAAACCTTCCACCCTGGATTTTGCAGTGTTTACTGCATGCAGATCAGTTCTTGCTGATATAGTGTCCTTACTTATAACAAAAAAGACTACAAATAATAAAATACATTAAACAATTTTGCAATCAATTCTGAATGACTTGTACATGATTTTATTAATTGAAAAACAATTTATCCACCCCGAGATTTAAACGTAATATATCTGTAACATGTTCAGAAAAACATTAGTCTGCTATTATAAAAAAAAATTATGCAGTAAAGAGGGATGGTAACTTTTTTTTCCCCATTAGCCAAATGTTTTTCATGTATTTACACATTCACTTCACTGAGTCCAATTGCATCACATTTTAATGTTCATTTACTTGATACTGTAGAATTGTACAATATGTAGCTAATATTTAGAAATATGCTTGAATAAGGCCTGCAGCCTGATGAATTTAAAACACCATCACTTGTCTTTAAGTATACATGGTAAAAGGTTTAAAGATGTGACTTCATTGACAGTGAGAGGTATTGGACACACACAACAATAATAACAAAGCAGTAAGAAATCAGACCATGATGAAGGTAAAAAGTATATATGGTAAAAGGTTTAAAGACGGTTTAAAGACGTGACTTCATTGACAGTGAGAGGTATTGGACACACACAACAATAATGACAAAGCTGTAAGAAATCAGACCATGATCAGGAACGTAATATTTAAGTTTATTTTCATTACTGTCGCTACTTCCTTCCATACTCATTCACCGCCGTCCTCGCAATGACAGTTTGGGGATTTCCGCATAAGCCCCTCCCACTTGCGGAGTAAACTCCTCCTACTTGCGGCATAAGCTCCTCCCACTTGCGGTGTAAGCTCCTCCCACCTGCAGGTCTCCGGGCTGCAGCGATACATACATGGGACTGGCAGCTGCCAGTGCCCAACACTCTCGCTACAAGAAAATAAATTGTTTTTTTATCATGAATCTAATGTCATGCATTTATTCTTGTGTATGATTGGTGTTTTGGGTACTGTTATCCCGATTAAACCAGTCAAATGGCCGTGATCATACTGGCAGCTTACAGACGCTCATCCAGTCAGCCGCGGCTGAGACTGCGAGTCTAACGCGTCGCCTGACACTCTCGCTACAAGGAAATAAATAGTTTTCTTATTATGAATATAATGCCTTGCCTTTATTCTTGTGTATGATTGGTGTTTTGGGGACTGTTGTCCCGATTAAACTAGTCAAATGTGCCGTGATCCGACTGGCAGCTTACAGACGCTGGATGCTCATGGAGTCAGCCCTGGCTGATACTGCGAGTCTAACGCGTCGCCTGACACTCGTTACAAGGAAATAGTTTTCTTATTCTGAATATAATGTCATGCATTTATTCTTGTGTATGATTGATGTTTTGGGGACTGTTATCCGATTAAACCAGTCAAATGTGCCGTGATCAGACTGGCGCTGACGCTTTGTTGGCCGGCTGATCTGCATGAGCATCCAGTCTGATCATAACGGTCCCAAAACATCATATCATACTAATGAATAGATGTATTCGATTATGTTCTTAATAAAAAAATATTAATTTCATTGCAGCGAGAGTGTCAGGCGACGCGTTTAGACTCGCAGTCTAGCCGCGGCTGACTGGATGAGCGTCTGTAAGCTGCCAGTATGATCACAGTCATTTGACTGGTTTAATCGGGATAACAGTACCCAAAACACCAATCATACACAAGAATAAAGGCATGGCATTATATTCATAATAAGAAAACTATTTATTTCCTTGTAGCGAGAGTGTCAGGCAACACGTTATATTCGCTGATCAGCAGTGGCTGACTGGATGAGCGTCTGTAAGCTGCCAGTCAGATCACGGCACATTTGACTAGTTTAATCAGGACAACAGTCCCCAAAACACCAATCATATCAAGAATAAAGGCATGGCATTATATTCATAATAAGAAAACAATTTATTTCCTTGTAACGAGAGTGTCAGGCAACACGTTATACTCACAGGTATCAGCAGAGCTGACTGGGATGATAGTCGAGCAGAAGCCTGCCAGTCTGATCATATTTGACTGGTTAAATTGGGATAACAGTCCCAAAACATAAATCCTACTAAATAACATAATCATTTCAACAGATACACAATAAATTGAGCTATAAAAGGAGGAACACAAAATACAAAAACTGTCAAAAATCAATGGTTTCTGAAACTTGCCAAAGGCAGACTGACAGACAACTATAGCCAGCCACTTCACTGCGTCTTCACTCGGACGCGCACTGCGTGCGCTTCAAGCCATTGCGGAGACTATTCAATTCATTCCGGTGAATGGACATTTACATTTTTTGGCAATCTAAGGCAGCCCCGTCTCTAACGAATTTCCTGAGCGGGACGCACACACGCATAATGAAATAATTTCTGATTTGAAAAATCGCGTTAATGGATTTAGTTTGTAACATATTATATGTAGGCTATGAGTGTGAAATCTGTCTGTGTTTCTTTTGTCGGCAAAATCTCGTTTACATGTGTGCTAATAAAAATTTAATCTGAGGGTGCTTTAAGCACCCTCAAGCACCCCGTAAAACCGGGCCTGCTGGTAAATTAATTCTAAGACTAGATACCATTTGACAAAAGATTAATGAAATGATAGTAGAGGAGATTACAGAAACCTGGTGGATTTGATATGCAGTGATTTATTACTTATTGTGTTTATTTACATAGCTACATATTTGCATATTACTTTAGGATTAATGTTTTATATGCCTATATAGCTTATTTTTTTTATACAACAACATGAAAATTATTCTGGAGTGCGGCTGTCCAGCAGAGTTTAACATCATCTGAGTATTAATAATCATAAAGATGATTAGCTGCTTTTGGTGTGTTTGATTAGGGTTGGAGGAGCTAAACCCTACCCACAGGACCGACATTGCTCTTCATGTTACAGATTAAATATGAAAGTACAACGGCCTGTGGTTAAGTTGTTGTCTTTATGAATGAGTCATTAATTCAAAGTTCTCGTTCAAATCGGGAATTATTTGATGAAACTGTTGTGTGGCTCAAAGGCAGGCTAGCTCAAAGAGATCGAAGCTCCAGAAGTAAGGCCAGCAATTAAAGGTAAATCTGATGGATCACCGGACAGGTACAACTTTGACAGTTCGTCGTTCGTTAGGATGACTATAATAACGTATCACCAGGTTGACGTATATGTAGCAGTAACAGGTCGAGTTGCAGGCACACATATAGTTTTATGGTGTTCTGCCATGGAAAGACTTTTGCCTGCTGTCTGCTGAACTGTTATCTTCACCTGCACCTCTACAGAGTGAACATCAGTAGCGTCATGTGTCGCATTGGAGTGACGTCCCCTCCCCTCTTCGATTTGAATTGGCTAAGGAGGAGCTGTCAATCTGGAACTATGGACCAATGGTGACACTTAAGCCCGCCTAATTTACATGAAACTCGAACTGCAACATTTGGAAGAACAAGCGCAGAACACTGAAAGAAGTCACAGAAAAACATGAACACAAATTTAAAGTGTAACTAAACCCCTGGTCAAAGCCTGACTCCACCCACTGGCAAAATTTGAAAAATGCTAAAAAAGTGGGCAGACCCCAGCGGAGACAGAGGGGACGAGCCAAGGGCGGGGCTGAGCGGGGAGCGTGCACATGAGACCCGCAGTGACGGATTAATTGACAGCTGTAGTGGTGGGAAGTTCGGATCATTTTACTGACTCGGATCTTTGAGTCTCGTTCAGCAAAATGAACGAATCTTTTATCGAATCATTTCGTTCATTTCATCATTATATAATTAAAATGTCATGTTAAATATTCCAAAACATCTAGTAGGCTACTTACGAAAATCTTGATTACATTTACCAGATGTGTGTCTTGGTGTAACTTCCTTCCGGAATTAACGCGGATCACTCGCGGCTCGTGGAAAAAATAGACTAGACGCCGAAACTGGCGCTTCACGGCGCCGGCCGGCTGCGCCTCGCCACGGCGCTCCGCGTCTGGTGTGAACGACACCATAACATGGGCGCCGAAAGGAAGCGGCCGTGCGATATAGCACAGCAGTACTGGAAAGAATAAAGATTAGTTCATCTCTCGAGTCTCGAGTTCGGCCGGGTCCGAGTCTTTCGTTCTTCCTGTCAGTCCCGTATAGTCTATGCTGTCAGCACCGGAAAGAGAAATGATTAGTCCATCTTTCAAGTTCAGGTTCTCATGATGCTATCCTGATCGTTTTCAATACTCATAAATCCAACTCCTGACTCGCTAGAGTAGTTTTGATGGAACCAGATGCTTTTATACCAGGGGCTGCCAAGGGCGTGGTGAGCTCGCACCAAGGGCGTGACAGAGTAGTGTCAGAGAGTTCGCTACGTCAGAGAGTACCCCTGCTGCAGGAGCTTTCCGTTTAACCTGAAGAGGGCAGCACTCAGACGTTTTTACACCATATATTTGAAAATTAAAAGACTTTATTGCCAACTGTCAAAAAATGTACTCGAATCAATGAACAGCATTTATGAAGCTCCATTCTTACAGATCATTAACTAAAAAAAGTTGGTTAAGTGTTTAGTTACTCTTTAAGTTTTGAGCAAAATTTATTTTTATATGTTTAAAGTTTTTAATCATGCTTGTTATTTTTTGGTTCACGCTTCTTTTATTTTGATCCGTGACCACGTTCTTTGCTTTTCTGTTAATTTTGCATTATATTTTTCAGTTTGTGCAATATATTATTACATATGTTTTTACATTTTTTGAATCAGGCTTATTATTTTTTGATCCGTGGCCGCAATACATTTGGCGGGATTTTGATCCCATATTACAAAGCCTTACAATGTTAGAACATTCGTTTATTTTTAAATGTCTGAAAAGGTATGGGTTTGGTGAAGTTTTTTGTAATATTATTCAGTTATTTTACACAAATACCAATAGTTCAGTGGTCACACCAACAGGTACTTCACCCAGATTTGATATCAAGAGAGGAGTTAAACAAGGCTGCCCCATCTCACCCTCATTGTTTATTCTGGCTACAGAGATGTTGGCTCTCTTAATTAAGAACTCAAGTATTGAAAAATTAAATGTATTTGGACAGGAAATCATACTTAGTCGATTGGCTGACGATACAACTCTATTTTTAAAAGGTCTTGACCAGGTTCCTAAAGTAAATAGTTAACTATTTTCCTAAATTCTCAGGTTTAAAGCTTAATATTGCTAAATGTGAAATTATTACCATACATGAATGCCCTCTTAAAATTGCATATAATATTCCGATCAAGTCGACTGTCAAATATTTAGGCATAAGCATTTCTAAGGATGAAGTCATGATGGAAAAGCAAAATATCTGGAATAGATGGGATGAGTGCAAAGGCAGGCTTGATGCATGGATGCAGAGGGATTTGTCTATCTTTGGAAGGATTTATCTAACTAAAATGGAAAGTCTCTCTAGGTGTATCTACCCTGCATCTTGTTTCTATTTCTAATAGAGCTGAGCTATTAAGACCATTAATCAAATTAATTTCAATTATATATGGAGAAAACGTGTGCACTATATAAAGAGAGCTCAATTTATACAAGATTATGAAAATGGTGGATTACAAACCTTTGACTTCTATTGTATGAATGGCATGTTGAAGATCAAATGGCTTAAACATTTAACTAATGAAAACAGTTTTTGGTTTTGCATTCCCAGAGGACGTATATTTAGAAAATTGGGTGGAAATGATTTCCTTTTGAGATGCGATTATACTGTTTCCAGACTGCCAATTAAATTATTGTCTTTTCACCAGCAGATTTTGTTATATTGGAAATTATTATATAACCATAACTTTTCTCCACATAAAATCCCAATATGGAACAATAGATTTATTGTTTCTAAATATAAGTCTCTATGTGTTCTTGAGTGGCTAGAAAAGGGTATCTGGTCAGTTCTTCATTTGATAGACGAAGATGGGAGATTGTTAACTTTTAAAGACTTTTGTACTAAATATAATTTACAATGTGAACGGAAACTTTTTGAGTGTGTTTTAAATGCCATTCCAAAAAGTTTTATACATTTTGTACAAAACGCTTCTGTAAACATACCTGATGGACCATTTGAACTTCCATCCCTTCTCTTCAATGGTAATGACCTCAGAGCAATGATTCCCAACAAGCTTATCCGCTCTTGTTTCAATTCTATATTATATCCAACACTTCTATATAAAAACTGTGTTTTGCAGTCTTATGATAAACGAGCTGTTAAAAATTGAGAACACAGTACATTAGCTTTCCAGTGGCTCCTAAAGCTAAGGAAACTCATTTGAAAATATTCAATGGAGTATACCCATCTAGTGAATTCTTAAGACAACGGTATAAATTTGAAGAAAATGCCTGTACCTTTTGTCAAGTTGACATAGAGACAACTGATCATCTTTTTTTCTTGTGTTTCTTCAAATGCTTTTTGGGAAAATATGTCTTCTTGGTTGGAATCAAAGATTCAATCACTACCTACTTTTGCCAGAAAACATATTATGTTTAGAATGCTATTGAACGAGAAAAGAAACAAATTTCTTACTAATGTAATGTTGATACTCGGAATTTTTTTTATTCATAAATCCAAATGTATGAAAACGAAACCTTATTTTTCTGTATTTAATAAAGACTTGATTTGTAATTTTTTTCCAGCTTTGGAATGTATGAAAAGTAAAAAGGCCCAGAAATTGACTGGAATTATAAGAGACCTTGAGCTTTTAAAAGAGGAATAAAGTGACCCTTAGTAATTTATTTATTAATTTATTTTATTTTTATTTATTTATTTTTTATAATGTATTTTTGTTTTTATTTTAATTATTATTATTATTATTATTTTACCTTAAGTGATATGTGCCTTGCTTAATACTCATTTACCTGTATTTGTCAATGCCACTGTAGATGTATATTCTATTTTTTGTTTTGTTCTTATTGTTCACAAAAAAAAAATATATATATATATATATATATATATATATATATACATATATATATATATATATATATATATATATATATATAGACAGGTTGGCCATGTGACCGGGAAGTAATAGTAAATATGGCCTATTAAAATAAAAGCCAAGCGTTTAAGAACGGTCATAATATGCAGTTATACCAGAGTAACGTTAGAAGAAGAAAAATCAATGAATAAATAGGCTGATATAAACCTGGACTGGAAATAAATATGTTTGCAACAGTAGTAGTTTAATAGAGGGAATGCGCTGTGACGTCACCTCCGGCCGGAGTGCTGCAGTTTCTCACAGTGAGTGGCAAAAAGACTGAGCGGCTGTATATGTGTTCAGCGTGAATGCCGCGAAAACGAACACAACACATATAAAGTGGGAAAGAGCTTTGCGATTGACTGTACAACTAGATTTGACAAAAAATCGGAGGTATATTTTTACAGACTGCGATAGAAAGAGGAGCAAATGGATCACTTGAATACACAGAAACAATTGGACTCCAGTCAGCGAAAGGTGGATTTGCAGTTATCATTTTGTGTCAATATGCTGAATTTAGCTGTAAAACCATATCCATATATTTTGAATTGTTTTATATATATATATAAATATATATATATGGACCATTTGACATAGAGACAACTAGAGACAGCCCTAAATATATATATATATATTTAGGGCTGGGCGATATGGCTGAAAACTTTATCACGAATATCAGTGTTTCATATCGGTCAATATCGATAATTATTGAATTTTTTATGACCCATTTAAAATAAGGACCAGGAGAAAAAATCTATTACAATTAAACATTTTTATTTTAAACTTAACCTTCCTCTGATTATAATCCCAAGACAGAAATGTCAACACAACCATGAAAAACTCAAATAATTAAAAACGAGGCTGAATCCAGCTTCTTATTCGCTGCTTCTTATTGGTGGAATGGATAGCGTCAATAAGAAGCTGCGAATAAGAAGCTGGATTCAGCCTCGCAATGTACACAGAAGTCACGGTTCGGTTCAGACATCACGGTTCGGTATTATTTTGGTACAAGGGAGTGGAAAGCAAAACAGAAATATAGAAGGCATTTCTATAAATGTCTTAAGCCTTGTATTTTTTAAATATGTTTTATTAATAAAGACATACTGTATAACTGGTTTATCTAGTGATAATAGTTTTATGTAATTAGTTTATTAAATTAATAAAATACCTTGAGATATGTTTTGTAATTGTACCTGAATTAATACTATTAAAACTAATTATTAGCTATATTTCTGATCAATATATTTGTTTTCCTTAATTTGAATTAACCCGTTATTCTCATCAGAATTATAAATAGATTTCTGTATAAAAAAATACTACCGACACATTTTATTCTCTTTTTTAATGTGTAACTTAAAAATAAACAGATTAGTGCTCTGTTTTGAGGACAAGAAATGGAAACCAATGCAGTTTGATGATGACTCAGAGACTATTTTTGTGACTGTCAAGTCAAGTCAAGTCACATTTATGTATATAGCGCTTTTCACAATACGAGATCAAAGCAGCTTCACAGTGACAACATGACAGTAGTACAACACAGATAAGTAATATTGTTAAATGGTAAAAAACCCGACTAAGCAAGCCAAAAGCAAGGCAAAGCAAGGCGACAGTGGCAAGGAACCAAAACTCCATCAGATTGGATGGAGAAAAAACCTTGGGAGAACCCAGGCTCAGTCGGGGCCAGTTCTCCTCTGGCTTACATTCATATTGTTTATATATAAATATTAAATATAAATATTGTTCATATATAATATGGAGCCATAACATATCGCCAGCGTTGAGTCGTCTCTTCACAGGCGTTGGGGCATCTGAGATCCCCGTGAGAGGCTGGATACAAACTGGACCTGACGAACGCCATTTTCTCGGGACAAACGTCCCGAGATAACAGCAGAAAGGCAGATGGAAAATAATTAGCATAGCTGATGTTCAGAATGATTTCCATTATACAGGAGTCGGTGTTAGAAAATCACTATCTCACAAACTCTCCGCAAGCCAACCATACATGCCGAACGTGTTCGAACCGTTTGTCTAAAAGGCTGTCGAGCCCCACTGGTGCGTTAAGCAATTTCAGCGGCAAACGGTTCTGTATGGCATAACAGAGGACTAAAAGGTAAGCATTATGTGAATGCTTGACTGAAGAAATGCGTCTTTAGTCTAGTTTTAAACTGTGTCAGCGAGTCAGAGCCTCGGACCATATCGGGAAGGCTATTCCAGAGTTTTGGAGCTAAATGCGAGAACGCCCTCCCTCCTTTAGTGGACTTAGATATCCTAGGAATGACCAGAAGCCTTGAATTTAGTGATCTTAAAGAACGCGGTGGATTGTAGGGCGAAAGAAGGTCCGTTAAGTACATTGGAGCTAAACCATTTAGGGCTTTATAGGTCAGTAGTAGTATTTTGTAGTTGATACGGAACTTAATAGGTAACCAGTGTAGAGATGATAAAATCGGTGTTATATGATCATATTTTCTTGACCTAGTAAGAACTCTAGCGGCTGCATTTTGGACTAACTGTAGCTTGTTTATTGAGGATGCAGGACAACCGGCTAATAAAGCATTACAGTAATCCAGTCTCGAGGTCATAAATGCATGAACTAACTTGTCTGCATCAGAAACAGATAGCATGTTACGTAGCTTAGCAATGTTTCTAAGGTTGAAAAAGGCTGTTCTTGTAACATATGAAATATGATTTTCGAAAGACAAGTTGCGGTCTAGTATAACACCCAGGTCTTTTACTGTAGTGGATAAAGTAACAGGACATCCATCTATATTAAAGTTGTATTGTAAGAGGTTTTGTGAGTAGTTTTTTGGACCAATAAGTAATACCTCCGTTTTATCTGAATTTAATAGCAGGAAATTACGCGTCATCCAGCATTTTATATCTTTGAGACACTCTGTCAATTTAGATGAGTTAGTGTTTTCGTCTGGTCGTGATGAAATATATAATTGAGTATCATCAGCATAACAGTGGAAGTTAATTCCATGTTTTCTTATAATATTACCCAGTGGCAGCATATATATTGAGAATAGCAGAGGGCCTAAAACCGATCCTTGCGGTACTCCATAGTCTACTGGCGTTATCTTTGATTTTTCCCCATTTAAACAAACAAAATGAGAACGGTCCGATAAGTACGATCTAAACCAGCTTAATGCCTGTCCCTGAACACCAGTGTAGTTTTGTAGTCGATCCAAGAGTATTTTATGATCTATAGTGTCGAACGCAGCACTAAGATCAAGTAGGACTAGTATTGAGAAACTAACCTTGGTCAGAAGCTAAAAGTAAATCATTTGTAATTTTAACTAGCGCAGTTTCTGTACTATGATGCGGTCTGAATCCTGACTGGAATTTTTCATAGATATCATTTTCTTGCAAAAAAGAGCACAATTGAGCGGACACAACTTTTTCTAGTATTTTTAACATAAATGGAAGATTTGAAATGGGTCTGTAATTTGCTAAATTATTTGGATCTAATTGCGGTTTCTTAATGAGAGGTTTTATTACTGCCAGCTTGAATATTTTCAAGCTGAAAATCTCTAGACCTTAAGTCCAAAAGATGGAACTCAAAGACTGTTTTAAAAAGGGGTTGGTTGGATATAAGTTTTATATGTGTTTTATTGCAAGTAGGCCTACACAATTATAAGTAAACACTTTGCAGACTGAATGATGTCCTGTATTAACAAAATGACAGCGTATGTTTTTATGTCTCCACTGTTTGATCGCACTCGCGTCGCGTGTCTGTCTCTATCTCTCACACACACACAAAGTTAGATCGCGCACGTGTTTACTCTCTCGCGCGCGCGCACACTCACTCCAGCCGAATCCAGCATCACAATCTTGACATCGCAGCCTGTTCATTATGCTGTGTTCACATCAAACGTGAATAGAGCGAATTATCCAATAATCTCTCACAATTCCAGCCTGCACGGCATGTAGATGAAGGGATCGAAATGGGGCAATCAAACTGACACCGTACATGATTGCCTGTTAGCGCGTCACTCCCCACGTCGCTAGGTTACCAGATCGCATTTTCGCAGTCTCCCCTATTAAATCCAGTCACGCAGCAGATCTTTTGCCACTCGGTCAGGCTGAGAGGGGGTTGTTCAGGTGGGAAAGTCACGTGAATGCATTCCCTCTATACAGCTAACGTTATATCATGCCATGATCTTTTGATGATCGCCATGATCGGTCTGATCAAATTTATACATTGCAATTTCGCCATGCGCCCAACTTACCTAACATAAAGGGCTCTAGTATTATATTTTGCCAACAATCTAAAATCGAATCCATGATATGGCTTTGTGCCTATATAAAACAGCACAAGACTTTAAGGATAGGCATCCAATTTTGCTGGGTGAATTAAAGAAAAGTGTGCACTTTGCTCACGCGATCAGCATGATATATCTGGTGTTTTCTCCTAAATAAAAGCTTAAGGGTTTATTTCTTGCAAGTGTAGAAATATGACAAAAGTATTTTAATTTTCCTCTAGTGTAATGTTGACTAAAATATACTTTTGAAACTATTAATCTATAAACTATTAACTATTAATTTTCACTTATATAGTACATGTATAGGCTATATGGATTTTACATCATAGGAATAATTATATAAATCATTATTACATTATTATAATAATTGTTTGGCATCCTAAAACACCATTGATAATGTAGACTTTCATAACTAAAAAGATGTTTGAGCCCTGTTTAATGTCCTGGTACAAATCAATTATTTTTCTTTGTTCAACGAGCAGTTCATGGGTTGAAGCTCTTAATTTTGATCTCTCAAAGTGCTCGAGATTGATAGAGATTGATGCATTTAACCTTAAAATGTACAAAAATTTCTAGCGGGGGACCATGCCCCCCAACCCCCCTAGAGGAACAGAGTCCACCCAACATAGTTTTACAAAGTTGTTAATATCTTTAAGGTTGCCTTTTTTTACTGCTGACTGGGGAACTACCGATGAAAATTAGCCCTTTTAGCTAACTCAGGTTCATTTTCATTTTTTTATGTTGATTAATGTGTACACTGTCCCCCTTACAAATAAATAAATAAAATGAAGAGAGAGAGGGAGCATATATGGGTGTAAAATGTGGGTGGTGGCAGTGGGGCTCATTGGGTGCTCACTGCTCAGCACCCCTAAAGCTCTGACCCTAGAATCGCCCCTGGTTACACATAATGAGAAATGACTGCACAGATTCCACAAGCGATCTCAATCATCTCCACTCATGGCATTGCAATTTGCATACGAGAACTAAATCGCAATTACACACACATGTGCTTTTTATCTTCCTGTTGTGCATAAAATGCTATATTCCAATGTATTTTATTTTAAAGGGATTTTATTTATTTCCCTCATATTCTAATTTCTAAATGAAAAAGTGATAAGGTGTATTGCTGTGTGGAAATGGCCATCTAGCGGCTGTAGTTGAAATATCACATTATTTTTATTTTTTGTTTGGTTTCCAATAGATGGCAGCAATCGTCCATTATTCATGGCACACGTTTAACGTTATCAATTCATCTTTAGGCTTTCATCTCATGTACTAGATGTTCTATGCACACCAGGAAATGCAGAAAAATGCATAGCAAATAAACTAATTGAAATGAATAAACTAAGTATTGTCCCTGTGAAAAGATGCATCTTGATTTATTGTTTCGTTCCTGCTGTGAAAAGATGCCATATCTTAAATATGTAAATATATCTAAATAAATATGTAATATATAGAAAATGCTTTTTGATTTGCAAACAAAAAAAAATTATGTAAAAAAAATTTCAATCTGCGACCTGCACTTTTGTGCGTGCAAGAAAACGAACTAATTATTACTGTGAGAGGTCACAATAATGTGACTGTGAAAGGTAATTTAGTCAGTTAGATCAATGGCATAAAGTAATGCCATTTCTTCAATGCACATCGGATTAAGTTTAAAACGTATATTGCAATCATAACATATAAGTTGTGTTATCTCGCACAACTGAATGTTATAATGTGTAAGTTGCTTTGCATTGCAGTCATGCCTTTTCACAATACTGTAGTTACTATATGCGTTATTTCTTCACTGTGTAAGTATTTTTTTGCATTCTATTGAAACCGCATGTGCAAATAAACATTGTGAAGTGTTATTTTTTAATGGTGCATGCAGTGTTTTTTGGCTAATTAAACATAGGTAACCTCATGATCAAGTACCCTTTGACCAGAAATGAGTTCAATAGGTCAGATATGAAAATCCCATATGGCTTAAAAAGCATCAGAAGGAGTCTATGAGTATGTATAGAAAGTTCAAAATCAAGTAGTCTTGGGAAAGAAATATGTCCAGTAGGTCAAATATCTGAAACTATTCATCTATAAACTATTAACTATTAATTTTCACTTATATAGTACATGTATAGGCTATATGGATTTTACATCATAGGAATAATTATATAAATCATTATTACATTATTATAATAATTGTTTGGCATCCTAAAACACCATTGATAATGTAGACTTTCATAACTAAAAAGATGTTTGAGCCCTGTTTAATGTCCTGGTACAAATCAATTATTTTTCTTTGTTCAACGAGCAGTTCATGGGTTGAAGCTCTTAATTTTGATCTCTCAAAGAGCTCGAGATTGATAGAGATTGATGCATTTAACCTTAAAATGTACAAAAATTTCTAGCGGGGGACCATGCCCCCCAACCCCCTAGAGGAACAGAGTCCACCCAACATAGTTTTACAAAGTTGTTAATATCTTTAAGGTTGCCTTTTTTTACTGCTGACTGGGGAACTACCGATGAAAATTAGCTCTTTTAGCTAACTCAGGTTCATTTTCATTTTTTTATGTTGATTAATGTGTACACTGTCCCCCTTACAAATAAATAAATAAAATGAAGAGAGAGAGGGAGCATATATGGGTGTAAAATGTGGGTGGTGGCAGTGGGGCTCATTGGGTGCTCACTGCTCAGCACCCCTAAAGCTCTGACCCTAGAATCGCCCCTGGTTACACATAATGAGAAATGACTGCACAGATTCCACAAGCGATCTCAATCATCTCCACTCATGGCATTGCAATTTGCATACGAGAACTAAATCGCAATTACACACACATGTGCTTTTTATCTTCCTGTTGTGCATAAAATGCTATATTCCAATGTATTTTATTTTAAAGGGATTTTATTTATTTCCCTCATATTCTAATTTCTAAATGAAAAAGTGATAAGGTGTATTGCTGTGTGGAAATGGCCATCTAGCGGCTGTAGTTGAAATATCACATTATTTTTATTTTTTGTTTGGTTTCCAATAGATGGCAGCAATCGTCCATTATTCATGGCACACGTTTAACGTTATCAATTCATCTTTAGGCTTTCATCTCATGTACTAGATGTTCTATGCACACCAGGAAATGCAGAAAAATGCATAGCAAATAAACTAATTGAAATGAATAAACTAAGTATTGTCCCTGTGAAAAGATGCATCTTGATTTATTGTTTCGTTCCTGCTGTGAAAAGATGCCATATCTTAAATATGTAAATATATCTAAATAAATATGTAATATATAGAAAATGCTTTTTGATTTGCAAACAAAAAAAAATTATGTAAAAAAAATTTCAATCTGCGACCTGCACTTTTGTGCGTGCAAGAAAACGAACTAATTATTACTGTGAGAGGTCACAATAATGTGACTGTGAAAGGTAATTTAGTCAGTTAGATCAATGGCATAAAGTAATGCCATTTCTTCAATGCACATCGGATTAAGTTTAAAACGTATATTGCAATCATAACATATAAGTTGTGTTATCTCGCACAACTGAATGTTATAATGTGTAAGTTGCTTTGCATTGCAGTCATGCCTTTTCACAATACTGTAGTTACTATATGCGTTATTTCTTCACTGTGTAAGTATTTTTTTGCATTCTATTGAAACCGCATGTGCAAATAAACATTGTGAAGTGTTATTTTTTAATGGTGCATGCAGTGTTTTTTGGCTAATTAAACATAGGTAACCTCATGATCAAGTACCCTTTGACCAGAAATGAGTTCAATAGGTCAGATATGAAAATCCCATATGGCTTAAAAAGCATCAGAAGGAGTCTATGAGTATGTATAGAAAGTTCAAAATCAAGTAGTCTTGGGAAAGAAATATGTCCAGTAGGTCAAATATCTGAAACTATTCATCTATAAACTATTAACTATTAATTTTCACTTATATAGTACATGTATAGGCTATATGGATTTTACATCATAGGAATAATTATATAAATCATTATTACATTATTATAATAATTGTTTGGCATCCTAAAACACCATTGATAATGTAGACTTTCATAACTAAAAAGATGTTTGAGCCCTGTTTAATGTCCTGGTACAAATCAATTATTTTTCTTTGTTCAACGAGCAGTTCATGGGTTGAAGCTCTTAATTTTGATCTCTCAAAGAGCTCGAGATTGATAGAGATTGATGCATTTAACCTTAAAATGTACAAAAATTTCTAGCGGGGGACCATGCCCCCCAACCCCCCTAGAGGAACAGAGTCCACCCAACATAGTTTTACAAAGTTGTTAATATCTTTAAGGTTGCCTTTTTTTACTGCTGACTGGGGAACTACCGATGAAAATTAGCTCTTTTAGCTAACTCAGGTTCATTTTCATTTTTTTATGTTGATTAATGTGTACACTGTCCCCCTTACAAATAAATAAATAAAATGAAGAGAGAGAGGGAGCATATATGGGTGTAAAATGTGGGTGGTGGCAGTGGGGCTCATTGGGTGCTCACTGCTCAGCACCCCTAAAGCTCTGACCCTAGAATCGCCCCTGGTTACACATAATGAGAAATGACTGCACAGATTCCACAAGCGATCTCAATCATCTCCACTCATGGCATTGCAATTTGCATACGAGAACTAAATCGCAATTACACACACATGTGCTTTTTATCTTCCTGTTGTGCATAAAATGCTATATTCCAATGTATTTTATTTTAAAGGGATTTTATTTATTTCCCTCATATTCTAATTTCTAAATGAAAAAGTGATAAGGTGTATTGCTGTGTGGAAATGGCCATCTAGCGGCTGTAGTTGAAATATCACATTATTTTTATTTTTTGTTTGGTTTCCAATAGATGGCAGCAATCGTCCATTATTCATGGCACACGTTTAACGTTATCAATTCATCTTTAGGCTTTCATCTCATGTACTAGATGTTCTATGCACACCAGGAAATGCAGAAAAATGCATAGCAAATAAACTAATTGAAATGAATAAACTAAGTATTGTCCCTGTGAAAAGATGCATCTTGATTTATTGTTTTGTTCCTGCTGTGAAAAGATGCCATATCTTAAATATGTAAATATATCTAAATAAATATGTAATATATTGAAAATGCTTTTTGATTTGCAAACAAAAAAAAATTATGTAAAAAAAATTTCAATCTGCGACCTGCACTTTTGTGCGTGCAAGAAAACGAACTAATTATTACTGTGAGAGGTCACAATAATGTGACTGTGAAAGGTAATTTAGTCAGTTAGATCAATGGCATAAAGTAATGCCATTTCTTCAATGCACATCGGATTAAGTTTAAAACGTATATTGCAATCATAACATATAAGTTGTGTTATCTCGCACAACTGAATGTTATAATGTGTAAGTTGCTTTGCATTGCAGTCATGCCTTTTCACAATACTGTAGTTACTATATGCGTTATTTCTTCACTGTGTAAGTATTTTTTTGCATTCTATTGAAACCGCATGTGCAAATAAACATTGTGAAGTGTTATTTTTTAATGGTGCATGCAGTGTTTTTTGGCTAATTAAACATAGGTAACCTCATGATCAAGTACCCTTTGACCAGAAATGAGTTCAATAGGTCAGATATGAAAATCCCATATGGCTTAAAAAGCATCAGAAGGAGTCTATGAGTATGTATAGAAAGTTCAAAATCAAGTAGTCTTGGGAAAGAAATATGTCCTGTAGGTCAAATATCTGTCTTGTTAATATAACATAATAAGGAGGTAATTCTATTTAGTAATTTAATGTTCAAGAACTCTTAGGCCAGAAATATGTTCAGTAGGTAAAATAAGGACTCTTGAATGGCTGAAGTACGATCAAAAGCAGCCAATGAGTATTTTTAGAAAGTTCAAGATCTAGTACTCGTCTATGTTTAGTAGGTCAAAATGGAACCTATCTATACCTTAATAACATCAGAAGGTATCTTAATAACATGGAAATGTTTCTATAGTTTAAAACCTTTTGAGGATCCTTTGACCAGAAATGAGTTCAATAGGTCAGACATTAAGGTTGGGGAAGCTGAGCTGAGGAAGCATTAGAAGGAGTCAATGAGCATGTTTAGAAAGTTCTGTGCAGTGAAACGAAAACATCTAACAAATTTCCTTTCGCATGCATGTCCATTCTTCAACTAATTTGGTTGTGCACTGACAAGGTTGTGATCACAGGAGTTGTCGCTTTACAATGCATAAAATAACTAACTCGTTCCTTTGTGCAACAACGAGATGTGGAATGCATGTGCTTTTGGATTCTTTTGCACGTGCAATCAAACGTTGTGTTTGATCCTACACAGTCTCATGAAGATGCGTATCTATACCACGAGTGTCATTTCTCGTGGCATTTATATGCCAAAAATGGTTTTTGCGTGTATATGGTACGCACTAAAAAATCCCTGGGTTAGGTTTAGGGGGAGGGGGTGGGGAGTTCGTGCATATTATACGCCAAAAAGTGCGTATCATATGTACGTGAAAATCGCTTGCCATATACACGCAAAAACTGTTTTTCGCGTATAAATGCCACGAGAAATGACATTCGTGCCATAGATACTAACTTTCATGAGATCGGGCTGGTTTGATCGTATAACGTTTAACGTTGTGCGACATAGCCTATATACACAACGTTATACGTGTGTGTTGTTTCACATGTTTTTTCATGCATGTTGTTTCAAAGGAAGCAAAGGATGAGATAGTTATTATTCGCATTGTAAAACAACAGCTAATGCAACGATCTCTTTTCATCACACAAATGTAACAACTAATGCAATGATTTACACAATTGAATAAGTTAGTTGTAGTGTGGAAAAACATGTGAAAGCAGGTGTTCTTCAATGCTCAACGCTTGATTGTGTTGTGTCCAAAAGCATGCATTGAAAATCTCTGTTTCACAAAGGAACGACTTAGGCACAAAGGAACGACGAACGAACGAGGCACATTGTAAAGCGACAGCTCTTGTGATGTTTTCTCGTCAGTACACAAAAGGAATTAGTTGTAGAATGGAAATGCATGCGAAAGCATGTATGTCATGCCTTTTTATTTTATTTCATTTACACAAATAAGTTAGGTGTAGTGCGGAAAAGTATGTGATATAGCACGTGTTATTCTTCAATTCACAACACTTTATTGTGTAATACATCAATTACCCATGGGCGAGAAATATATTGTTTAAAATCTTTTGAGGAACCTTTGACCAGAAATAAGTTCTATAGGTCAAATATGGACTTCTCTTTGGCTTAGGAAGCATCTGTTCTAATTCTAAGTCTAGTTCTGAGTCTAATATGTGTAAGTATGTGTGAGTATGTGTAAAGTTAAATATCAAATTCTTTTGGGCCAGAAATAGGTTCAGTAGAAGTAGGTTCAGTGTTCAAATATCTATCAGGCTGAAATAACCTAGGATCAATTAATTACCCATAGGCTATAAATATGTTCAGTAGGTCAAAAAGTATGTATAGCTAATGTAACATCAGAATGAGTCTATCCGTTTATATTGTTTAAATCCTTTTGAGGAAACATTGACCAGAAATGAGTTCAATAGGTCAGATATAGACTTCTCTATGCCTTAGGATCGTGGGCCAGAACTATGTTCACTAGGACAAAAAGCAACCTATCAATCACAAAAATCAATGTTAATATTTTTAAAAAACTTTGAGGACCACTTGACTCTTCGCATGGATTCTACTGGATTCTGCTGGATTCCTTTGTGCACTGACGAAAAAACATCACTTGAGTGGTCACTTTTACAATGCATACAATAACTTACTCGTCCTTTGTGCAATGAAGGGATGTGTAATGCATATGTTGTGTAACTGAAGGGAAATAATTGTTGTTGCATTAGTTTTTGTTGTTGCAATATTATTGCAATTGTTGTTGCAATAATTGTTGTTGTTGCATTAGTTGTTGCATTTCTGTGGTGAAGAGAAATCGTTGCATTAAGCTGTTTCCTTACAATGCATAACTAACCCATTCCGTTGTTCAACGAAAAAACAACATCTAACGTCTAATGTTGTGCATTAAAGAATATGCAATAACTAACATGTTCCCTCTGTGCAATGTAAAGAAAACCCCTAATATGTGTTCCATTGCATTGCATAATATGTCTAACTTGTTCCTCGTTGCAATGAAAAGACATAACGTGTTTGCATTTCATACTAATTTATTTGTGCACAGACGAGAAAACATCATATGACCTGTCGCTTTACAGTGCATACAATACTCGTTCCTTTGTGCAACGAAGAGATATGCTGTTGTACCCTTTGTTGCGCATTCAAATGTTGTGCACTGAAGAATAAAACAAATGTTTGATGCAGTTCAGTGTTTTCAATAACTAACCCATTCTGTAGTGCATTGAATCAGCCTGTTCTCATGTAAATGCGTCTCTATAACACGCATGTGTATTGTCGTGTAATATATACGCAAAAATGAGTTTTTACGTGCATATGAGACGCAGTTTTTGTTCGTGCAATTGATACGCAGTTCATTTGCGTATAATACACACGCACCCACACCACTAATTCTAGCAAGCGTCTAATACACACGCACCCCACCCACACCTAAACTTAACCTAACCAACTATATATTACACGACAATACACTTGCGTGCTATAAAGACGCATTTGGTGTGATCAGGTTGATTGAATAGATAACGAGTTAGTTATTGTATGCATTGTGAAACGACAGCTCATGTGATGTTTTCTTGTTGTGCGTTGTGCATTTTGCAT